>JAVQJD010044025.1:0-39233 GCA_036023655.1 Nannoperca australis
GTCCTGTTGTTTTCAATCATGGTTCTATGCACTTGATGTAAAGCTCTTATTTTGGAAGTCGCTTTGGATAAAAGCGTCTGCTAAATGCCTAAATGTAATGTAATGTAATGTAATGTACAAGGAGGGCTTACAGCATTCAAAGGAACAATGGTGTTCCTAAAAAAGGGCTGTGCGATCACTGCAAAATCCTCTCTGCCATCATAGCGGCCCCCGTACACCAATTTCTCCGTCTCAATCTGAAAGAAAGACCAAAAAAGGCAACCAAAAAAAAACAGCCTTGTAGTGTTAAACTTCTTTCATCATGCTTCACAGTGAAGCTCAAACATCTGAGTGAAGTAAAAACAAGCAAAACCCATTTCTGAGTGGGGGACTAGATGTTGGTCATACATTTCGGCCTCACTCTCTGCTAACCTGTAGTTTCCGATTGATCAGTTTTACTTCAGTCAGCTCTGGGGAGTTCTCTCCTGCTAACAAGAAGCACGGGCAGACAAACCTGAGGATCAAGGGTGAAAAAAACCAGCTGATTTGAAGAAATAAAATCCATTTCGAATAATCACTGACTGATACATGATGCTAAAGTTGGTTTTGTCATTGATTCAGGCATGAATTTAATAAACTCCAAATTATTATATGTTTTGCTGGACTGACTAGTATTAGATCAATATAAAGATAAGGACTGTTGATTCAAAAGGAGCAATCTTCCTTGGACTCAGTGGTCTTTGTGTAGAATTGACTTAGCATGAGTGGATCGATGAGCATACTTTTGTAACACACTGCACCCAAGACTATCCCTTTTGATCTTGCGAAGGCCTTCAATTTCCAGTATCTCCAAAACGTTGACAATTGTCCTGGGAACCTAAGGCAAAAAAACATTCAGTTTCAAGGAGCAAAATTCAGAACTGATTGTTTTATCAATGATAATTTAAGGGAAGAGAAAGGAAGGAAATGCCGTTTTAGTAGATGATATAATTTTACCTCTTTGTAGAGCACATCCAAGCTTTTCATCATATGATGGCTGTAGTTCTGATGTGACAAAGAGGCCTGTAGTTTTGATACCAAAATAATAATAAGATTACACACAAGAAAGAAAAAAAATTTTATTTTATTAATTGATAGTGAACACCCATTAACAGATGTTCACGGTTGTGGCCAGAGAAAAGCAGAGTATCAAAGGCACATTTCAGGAAAACTGGCCCACGTCTGTGGCTGAAAAGCACATATCAACCAAAAGGGCCGATGCCATGCAACATGCATGAGCTTATGCGCAACAGCTAACCCTAAGCAGTCACTACCACAGTCTCAGAGCTCATCTTAAATTGATGCAGTAGTTTGATATTCTGCTTCAAAGCACAAACATTAAAAGAGAGACTACCCTGTCCATGGAGCGCGAGGAGAGTAATGGAGAAAAAAGAGAAAATGGGAAATGGAGGCAAAAGGACGAAGGAGAAGGAGGGAGTGAGACGGAGACAGGATGAAGAGAGTCTTGACCTCTGTGTTGTTTATGCCTCTTAGAGAACAAGGCCTGTCACTGTGCCCCATGTTTTTGCTTAATGCAGACAGAGGCTGAGATAGAGGAGAGAGGGGGGGCGTTTTGTGTTGGAGGGGTGAAGTGACAGAATGTGCTCATTGAAAAGAAACCATGTCTGCTCTCATCTTACTCTGACACAATAAAACAATTAGGGGAGGGCTGTTCACAAAGCCTGATTATTATGCTCCACTGCGTCGTCCCATTTGGAGAGTGATATCATGAGACAGCTCTATACACAGGGCATCACACAACACTGCGGGATGTTTAACCACTGTGCCGTGGTATAGGAGACTGGCTTTACGGAGGGGAGTGCTTTGAAAATGTCCTCCATCCCTTGGATCATCCTGCATTTCCTGTGACGACTTCTTAAAGCAACTCACGCGGTCATTGCAGTACTGACACAGGTCATTGCCTCCAATGAAGAGGGTCACCAGCTTCCAGTCATTCTCAAAATCCACTGCCTATTTGGACGGAGAGAGAATCAGAAAGAAAGAGAGAGAGAGATGGAAGATTTCTCTTGCACATTAAAACATTGCACCTGTTAGTATAGTGCCATATATTAAACTCACAGCATCTTTTTTCATGGTTTCAATCAGGCTTCGGATCTGCCCTGGGATTCCTCTGTATGAAATTAGAGATTTTCATGAGTGCATACCATGAACCATTCTCAAGCTCATGACAGCTCCAAGAAATGTTCAAACTCACGATATTTTAGCTCCTGATACAGCCATGTTGAAGCCAGTCTGACGTTGCCCCTGTCCCTTTGACACTCCTTTGATTTCAGGATTGAACTTCTTGAGGATATCTGATGTAGAAAATGTAAGGAAATTACTGCACAAGACAAAAGACTAGCTTTGTTACAGTCCAACTCTGCCATCTAGTTGTGCTACTGTGCATTACATGTCAAGAAAGCTTACAGGACAGATAAGGATTTGAGACTTACTAGGCAATGTTGTGACAGTCTCAAGAGTTTTGTCTCCTCCAATGCTTTGTAATGAAAAATAAAGAAATAAAGAAACGGAAAATATAATAATCCCAATGCAATGCACACACATTTGTTATGCATGCAGTTGGTGTGCAGTGTCTCACCTCCACGACACCCCTCTGTACTCAGTTCTTAGCAGCAACAGATTTGTTGCCTTGGCACCAAAGCCGGCCTGCATGCAGAAGAAATGGTTATAATGGTTATAAATGGTTATAAAATGTCTCTCTCTCTCTCTCTCTCTCTCTGGCCTATTAAAATAAAAACACTTTCTCAATCTGTACATTAACTTAATAGGTTTTTTATTAAACTAGTAAAAAGAATATATTATTACACTCTGGAAAATTAATACACCACCCAACAGTTATTACAAAATCCTAACGTACAAACGTACCGTTATGGAGTCTCCGAGCGCCGCCACCACTTTGATGTCTCCTGGCCGTAACCTGTGGGCTAAAAAAAGATCAATATTAGCATTGATTTACATCTAACATTTCTATTTTCATATAGGTCATACCTAAGTAACACTTTGAATGCTTACCTGATGTGGGCACAGAGTCGGATGGAGCTGTGTTAACACAGGAAAAGTCACTGCCCCAATTCTAAAGAATGAAAGAAAGACACAATTTAGGTTTTTATCGTTATAATCTATACGAATTGGCTTCATGCACAGATAATAATGACTTGCCATGCTAAAGTTGAGCTGTGTATGAAAGACAGAAACTATGACCTACTGTAACAGGAGGAGGAGTCGGAGGAGGGCCTGGAAAGGTGTAGTTGCTGTTGACAGCAGTCCTGAAAAATGGGTTGGTCTAATAAAGAAATAACCAAAAACACATTAATACAGAAAAATGAAAAAACGACAACATACAATGTACAGTTTGTAATTTATTGTTGGACTCAAGGAATGCTGTTGAATGCAAAGTTACCTCAGAGGGACACTTCAAATCAATGCCAGCTAGGAAGTCTTGTCTAAAGGTCTTGTTGCCCACTGGCTCCAACTAAGAGATTGTGATGTATGTTGGATCATTATAAGAGAATACAAAAACCACGTGGCCAAATACAAATGTAGGAAAAGTCTTCTAATAAAGCAAATCCTACCATGTTGTTCCAAAGAGCACGAGCCATGAGAGTGTGGGCCTTCTGGCTGAGATGAAAGCAGTCGGGTGAAAAGTACGAGCGATCAGGCCGGCCGTCCTTTTAAGAAGAAGGGATGAAAGCTAAGACATAAATAAATGAAAACACCATGATGAAGATGTAATGTTTTAAGTGTGTCAGCTCCTACCTCTAATGTGGGAAGGTAAACCTCCCGGATGAAGGGCTGCACTACCACAGTGAAGTTGTCGTGTGTGTCATACCGCCCAGAGTCAATCAGCTCTCTCATAGCATGCTGGACAGAAAGAAAGCCAAGAGATAAAGACCAAAGAAGAATAAGTGTTTGACTTTTCAGTGACAATTGTTTTTCAGTTGACAATGTAATGATGATGATAAAGATTTAGCCCTTAAAATGGGGGTTAAAGCCTTTTTAGGTGTCATGTACTTTCAAGTTACTTTCACTCCAAGTCAAAGTAAGACTAGTGAATTTGTGTCTTGTACCTGATAGGCTTTATTGAGGTCGTTGACCCTCTGGAGTTCAGAGGATCCCTCTTTAGGCTTCAGTATGCAGGGGCAAACTAAACTGAAACATAAACATCTAAACTGTTAAATGATTACTTGATTTGTTTTGTTTTTGGTCAAACCGTCTTCAACAACCAAAGTTCACTGACCTTACAAACCAGGTGGGACAGCCCAGAGTGTTATCCCTGTGCAGATCACGCAATGGTACAACGTTTAACAGCTCTACCAGATTGACAATGGCACGAGGCACCTGGATGATACAAAACATAAAGTTTGTTGGCTGTCTGTATTTTGGATTATGACTCTAAATTGCTAACACGCAGTGAGGTTGTATATTGGTGCAGGAAGATGAAAGTATACTTCACTGTGGAGGACGTCAAGAGCCTGGCGGATACGACCGACCACATTCCTGGGTGAGAAAAAGACCTGTGGAAAAAGTACACAAGACCGAAAGCATGAAATGTGGAATGTGTGATGATTGACTGATTGATGATGTGGACCTGATTACAGCTCAAATAATTAGAATCGATTTGTCAATACTCCTTTGAATATTAAGTAATAATTTGAGTCACTGAGTTATTTTTTCAAGCAAAAATGACAAACATGTGCAAAGGATTTGCTGGTTATTGACAAAACAATCAAAAATTGTTGCAAAACGTTTGATAAAAAAGGAAAAGAGTACTCACGCTGTCTGTGCAGAAATCACATATGTCATTGCCACCAATAAACATGGTGATCACTTTCCAATCGTTGTGGAAATCAATTCCCTGTAAAAGAGATAAGAGGTAAATGCTCTGCTAATTTGACAATTGTGAACATAAAACTGAGACAAAGGTTACATGAGAGCAAATCTGTATGCAGAAATGTGTTTCTACTGTAGTTCTTCACTGCCTTACCAAATCATTTTTCATTTTGTCCACTAGGACGCGCACCTGTCGCACCATATCACTGAAAACAGAAACAGGTTTTGAAGGCAAAATTTTTGGAGGGGAAATTCTTTTTCTAAGGTTTCTAAGGGTGTGTTAAGAGAGTAAAATGTAAGTAGTACTAAAATGAAGTATAAAGCACATGACTGACCCACTGTTCGCTCCTGCCACAGCCTGATTGAGGAAAGCCTTAGGGTGGTTCTCGTTACCTACCCCCTTTGAGAAGCCGGTCAGGGAGGGGTTAAACTCCCTCAGGATGTCTGCAGACCACAAACACAGAAAAGGGCAGAAACAACAAAAAGGAGATTGAATTGATACATAGGATTGTGAACATTCTGTAGCAAACATTTTGTAGCAAATACTGAGCATGAAAGTTTATTCTAAAATCTAATCTTAATTTAGTCAATTTACTAGCTTTTAAGCAAGATATTTGCTCCAGACTAGGACATGAATTAAAGTTGACCTCAATTTAAATTCTTTTTTTTCAAACCAGTAGAATTTAACTTTTTTTTCTACTGATGACATGTTTTCCTATCATTCATTTTATTGTATTTCTGCAATTCTGCAAGCAATTGATAGCTTCTGATACATTTGTGAATTTTATTTCAAATCTTTAACATGTCTTGAAGATGCTGCATGAAATAGTTAGTTGAGTCACTATCTGACATATAAATCAGGTCTGCTGGACAGTGAAGCCTAATAAAAAGTATAAGGACGGTGATAAGACACCATAATCATAGATGTTATTGAGCACAATGCTGGACATCTGATATATAGTGATTAACCTTAAGTGAGCATTTTTTTTAGATTTAATTTTAGGCACTGCTATTACAATTTAAAATGAAATAAGAGGTAAACATACTTGGCAGAGTGGTCACAGTAGAAATGTTTTCATCACCACCAATGCTGAATATTGATGAAACAGTGTGTTAGTTTTAAATGCAGCTCACAAAATTACCAAATGAACTGTGAACTGTATTTTCCCACTCTATAAATATTTGAACAAAGGTTTAGCTTACCTCCATGACAGTCCTCTGTACTCAGTTATCACAAACAGAAGATGGTCTATCTTTGCGCCCACACCATTGGCTGCCTGCAGAAAACATTAGCGATAGTGAGATAGTGAAATCATGTTGAACCAGAGGAAATATCTATTAAACCAGAAGCATATACGGCTGTTGTGGGGACCACAAAGCCACTGTGCAAATGTCTGACAGTCATTTATCAGTAATAAAGTTAAAATGTCATCCCCATTCTTTAATTGAACCTCGTAATCTACCCCAACTCCCCCTCTACCATCCCTTGGATTTTTGCAGGTCCTCACACATACAGAACACACAATAGTTCCATGTTTTTAAAGCTGGTTTTTATAAATATGGTAATAAGGGAAACACTCACTGTCAGAGAGTCGCCTACTGCTGCCACCACCTTGATATCTCCTGGCCTTAGTTCATGAACTACACAAAGAATGAAGTGGTTGAGTTTGGTTGGATGGAACTACATTTTCCCAAAATATATTAGCAGAATAAGAGCTAAAAACACATTTTACCTGAAGTGGGTGTAGTGGGAGATGGGCTGCGGTCTGTGCAATGTATCTCAGTACCCATAACCTGCAAACATACAGTACTCTCAAATCAGTTAATCTGAATGAGCTGTCATTCTATAATGTAGTTCTGAAGTGGAGTTGAGAGACTTACAGGATCTGTAAGCGTAGACGCTTTGCTGTAAACCTTCCCCTCTCTTTCAGTGACGGAATTTATCTGTGTCCGCAGGAAAGGTCGCTCCTGGGATAAAGGTTTGAAGTAAGTCGCAGTCTTAACCATAGTATCGGATTTATAATTTTGATATCAGGTTGAAAGTCTGCTCTATGATTTGGAGGGTCTCGAAGTGAGTACTGAATGCTGCTGCAAACACATGACATGGTTTTGTGAAGCCTTTCTCTGTAACCTTGAACAGACTTGAGATGTGTTATGAGATGCCATGTCTCACCTGGGTAGGGCAAGGTATAGAAATGGTGCTGCTGTCCATGACCTCTGCCTCACCTGTCGATGGCTGAAGCTGGAGGAGGGATGGTAATGATTGGTTAAGATTTTAGATTCAAGTGGTGCCATTCTGTGCAGCCAATGACGATAGTGTGAAACGGTACTGATTACACAATTCTTGTATCTACATAAGGATGCAGAGTGAACAATGCTGGAGAAAGTGATCCTTTAAGATAACATCATCAAATGAATCTTTCATCTCTTATCTAACCTTTTGTGAGAGTAATAAACATTCCTGTTATCATTATTTCATCTTACTTTGCTTTGAGAGATTATAGTGACTCTCATAACTGAGACATGGGGTCACTTTCAGTGTCAGAACAACAATGTTGAAGGTTATCAAACAGCCTAATGTATATATTTTATTGCTATTTAGGACTTTGTCTAATAAGACCTCACCAGGTTTGTCCATAGCTGAACAGCTAATTGGTTTAGGTCAGACCATGTGTTGTCCTACAAAGAAACACACAAAATATGCTAGTTACACATTAGCCATTACAAGTGAATTTCCTGCATTTTTACTGGAATGAAGGCTGTATAATTTACAGATGTTAATTACGGTATTGTTGATTATAACTGGCACCTGGAAATAGCCTTTCTTTACTTACATAATCTGTAATGGGTTCAAGGATAACTGGGGCAGACTGTAGCACAGCAGTGAAGTCTACCCTTTGGCTGTGCCATTTTGGATTTTCCAAGACGCGACTTAGAGAGTTCTGAAAATAAGACAAATTATATTTGTCAAGTAAGTAGTTAAATATGCTTTAGAAATGAGCCACAAGCACTTTAATACCATTTATGTAATTTACCTGGAGGGTTTTCAGAAGAATTGCCTTATGTAGTCGCTGGTTTATTCTTTCATCTCTATTACACTCACACCTGCTGCAAAATAAAAAGCAAGCACATCACTAGCAGACTCACAACACTATAGACTACATACATGTATGATGTCGAAATGAATGAGTAAATACAGTTTATACAAGGTATTTTACGAGCTTTCTATATACCTCAAATTCAAAAAACTCACTTGTCCCGCTGATGATATGTGCTCCAGACCACGACATGAACTAAAGCGTGATGCAACTGTAAACATACCCCCAGCATATTAGTTTTTTTTTCAATTCTATCTGTTCATGGCAAAATTATATTCAACAAAAAGTACAATACCCTTTTCTGCAACAGCTGCAGAGCTGCTTCCACTTCTTGCACAACAGCTTTAACATCTGCAGCAACCTGAAGCACGAAGAAACAGTTATACACGCTTCACATCCTTTCCCAACTCTAACATATGCTACATCAAATGGGATTTTATTGTAGTCAGGAATCTTACGTGTGGAGAACACGGACACATGGAATCTGCTGGGACAAACAGCAGCACCAACTTCCATTCTGTCACCTGCAAAGATATAAGAAAGGGCAAACTGAGTAAACTCCATCCACTGTGAAACAACAGCTCTGCAAAATGCAATAAGACATTTATTAGTGTTCATTTAATTTAAACATTTAGAACAATGCATTTTTAAAAATACGTAAAATATTGTTATGAGAGGGTTAATGTGTACCTGATGTGAAAGGGAGAGAGACATTTTCTCAGCTTCCTCCAACAAGCTTCTGCAACACACACAAGCACATGTAAGACACCTGCAGGAATATCTCTCCGCATTTATGTGTGTGACTGTTCAGGTGTGTGTCATGTGCATGTGTGTGTTACCTGGGCTGCCATGACGTCTGATCGACATTTTGAGCAATCACTTCAGGGTTGAACATGGACAGCAACTCTACTCAACGCACACACACACACACACACACATTACATAGGCTTAATCTACAATATGTGTAATTCCTTACAATAAAATCAGACAGTGGATTATTCTTTTAAGAACTTTTCTTCAAAGTGTGTTCCATATCTGCCATTTCCTGTGACATGGTCTTGAACTGAACCCTGCAAATTGTACACTTACAACGACATGTTTGGATAATCCCCTAATAGTGTAAGAAGTGGCTGTATTGCAGCAAACCCAAACTAAATTTAAAGACCAGCACAAGACCTGAGAACATAAAAGAAAATTCAACTAAACATCCAAATTCAGCAGACTGAAAGTGCTGAAACCAGCTGAAAATAAAGATGTATTTAAAATTACAATCGTACATGTCTTATCTGATTATGACACAGTGTGATAACAAAGTTGAAAATCAGTAATCCCTCAACCGCCCTGTCGCTACAGATAATATGTGTGAAAGTGAGAACAGATAAATGTGATATCAAGGATAGAAATACAATAGGAATCATGTCCAAAGTTATTTTAGATAATTATATACTTTTTCCTTGTTTAATTATAGAATCACACAGTGGTGAGAATAACAGACTTACCAGCTACTCTACTGACCACTCTGGAGGGTTTATCCCTAATGACAGAAGCACACATGTTGTCAGAGTGAGTGAGGGTCGATAAAGGTTTTAATATATTATTTTCTGCTTTAAAGCAGCTCAGGAAGCCACAGCGTTTGTGTTGTCACTTCCAGTGATTGAAGTATCACTGACGCATATTAGAGCATTTTATTTATGGCTGTCTACCTGTGTGAGAGTGGAAGTCCCAAGGCATAAACAGCTGAGATATCAACAGGTCTCAGAGTATGAACTGATGGAGAGGAAACAGGAAATGGAGAATATTAATCATTATGCCTAAACATAGTACATACATCACAGATTGATATGATTATCGATGATGATTGCAGAGTGCAGTACCTGAAGAGGATGGGGATAAAGGACCAGGTGTCGGTGAGCAAAGTATTGGCATGTAAGTGTCTGTCTGGAGCGCAGAAAAACAATCCCACAGACAGTCATTAATATAGTATCAGAACATTACATTACATACATATATTAATGAGTTTAATGAACACCAAGGTGTCATAACTGACATGCAGTACCTCCTCTGATTTTTCTGTTGGTGGTTCATTTTTTTGTACATCAACGTTGGCACCTATATGTGACATAAGAAAACAAAAAATAACTTAATACGTTTCTGAGAAATTAACTCAAACAGGAAAAATTTGCAGATTAAAAAGCTATTTAAAAAGTGAATTAAGTTGAATTGACAGGTAAGAATAAAAACACTCTCATTCTCCCCTAAAATACAACTACTTATATGAACATAATAATAATCTAACATGCCAGGATATTTTCTATAAAGATATTATTATGTTTCTTATAACTTATTTAACTTTAGAGGTCAGTACGGATTCAGTTTACTTATTGCTTCTGTCTTCAGATACACATTCTGTGTAATAAACTGTAGTGTAATAAACTTTCTGTGTGGTTTAATCTGGTTGTATTTGCATCCCAAACTCCTTCGTGCACGGTGGACATTTATATTTTGTAGATAAACCTGTAGATAAACCTACTTTCATCCACATTGTGACAAATGGCTAAGTGCCAAATCAACAACAGTGTGAACATGACCGTGACTAAAGCAGGCTGGCTAATCAGTTTACGAATCATTCTGATCTCATTACATGACTGTGCCACCTTGCACTTAAATCATCCGTGACTGCAACAAATTATTCCATACAAAATGTATCAAATGTCCTTCAGTTTACTTTACCTGTAAAGTGAGCGCAGGAGCCAACGAGGGCTGCCAGAATCAGGAGCACAGATCTAGTCATGATGTGGTGAGATACTGAGCGCCTTCCACACTATGGGATTTGTGTAATGCCCCCCCCCCAGCCTTACAGAAAGAATGACTGTACGCTTTCACTGACTGTAAAAGTACATTGTACCTTGAAAGGGGGTGGAGAAGGAAAAGAGCTCCCAGGAGAGCAACGTTTCCGATGAGGAAAAAGTAGAGAAAAACCACTTCTCATGTGAAAAGAAAAAAATTATCATTGCTGCAACTTTTTTTCACTCAATCTTTAATTCCCAGCGATATCTTCCTTGATAGCTTTCTCTTATCAGATTATGTTGATAAACTGATACAAAACTGCAAGTCACCCCACCTCCTCTCTATCTCTGCATTTTGTTTGTCAATGTGTATCGATGCCACCTGCAGGTTTTCTTGTTAATCCAAGCATGCACAATACCAGGGGCCCTGAAGCTGAAGCATGGATGGATTTCAGCCAAGTTTCACAGAGCTGAATCGAAATCTCCTATTTTTTGTCCACCATCCACTTACTTTTGTCCTCCTGGACTTGCTTCTTCTTGCTTCTTCATTTGAAAGAATCTGTTTGTAATACCTCTTTATTTATATGATACAGAACTGACAGAAGTTTCCATGCTGTTTGAGGGAGACTATAGGATGTAGCTGGATGACATTATTCTCATGATAGTGGTCTTTCATCATAAATAGATAAAAAACATTATTTTGAAGTGAGAAGTGATTTCTGCATTCTGCCTATTATAGGCTTAGTTTAAGCATACTTAAGTAACAGATCCGAGTTCTTTAACAACGTGCAGGCTAAAACATTCATTCCAAGATACTTAGGGTTCATTGGGCGGCTACATTTGTAATGAATGTATATTTTAATATAAGGTATAACGGATGTTTTCCTCCGCTCTGCTGACACCTTGCGGAGCACCCACGGGCCGCCACGGCGCAGGCTGCTACGTCACGACCGGATGTTGATACTAGCTTGGAGCACAGCGCAGACAGGAACAGCTGAAAAAGAACAACAAAGCCTCTACGACGACGGTACAAACAACAGATGTGCGTCTAAAATATACCTCAAATATCGGTGACATCATCGCTGGTGGGGACATTTTGTGCCACTGAAACGAATCCGAGAAGGTAGGCAGCCGTCATTTTGAGCTAAACAGAAATATACGTGCTGTTGTTCCGCTTGTTGCTAGCTTGATGTCGTTCTCGCTGAAGCTAACGTTACGTTAGCTGGTAAGGCTAACGTAGCTTCTTTTGACCGATTACTCAATACAATCAATCAATACACCATTCAGCCAACATGTCCCAAACCACGGCGGGAACATGCATATGTGTTCACTCATGCCAGTCAGTCAAAAGTATTATACTATAGTATATACTTTGATTCTTTTTTCCCAGTGTTTTTTATATTCAGCACCATTCAACGCTCAGCTGCCACCTACAGTCAACAGTCCTCATGACAAGGCAGGAACAAAAAGTACTTGTTGAAATCAGTAAAATATCCAACAGGGAGCTACTCCAGCAAGGGGAGGCAACAAGAACAGTTCAGAATAAAGTTAAATAGATAATAAATTGAGCTAATAATGTTTGCTTTCCCGTGGAGAATGTCAAGTTCAATGTTACAATATTGCCGTGCCTTGCTAAATTGCATTGTAACGTGTTTGTCTGTTAAAAGAGACACATTTTACCCATTGGCATCCAAGTGTCATGGGACGTGCCGCATTATAAACACGGTTACTGTCTGAATGTCAGCTGCGTTGGTCGCGATCACTCGACATGGGAAGAAGTTTCCCGAGGACATGTATGGTTAGCACAGGAAAAGGCAATTGCATAGTAGTAACAGTGTTTCAAAGTGGATTGCTTAATAGACTTGCTCCACTATTAACCAAAAGACAGGAAACTACACCACGAAGATAAGTGACTGTCAAGTTTGTATCTATAAGTGCCAAGTCATAGGCAGCTGGACTTACTTGAGTTTACTGAAGATGTTTCAACTCTAATTCAGGGCATGATGGGAAACGCCTGGCTGTTGCCTAATCAAAGAGCTTGATTGGCTCTTAATTTTGACCACAAACATCACGTTTGGTAGAAAATCCTAATTTTCTGTGTAATTGTAATCTCCTGCGCTAGATTGTAGGCTGTACGTTGTGCAGTTTCACCTGTTAACAAACATATCATGTGTGGTTAATATGAATAAAAATAAAGCTTATTTCAGCCGTAACTATCCGACCGTGATCTACAAACTACAGGTAGCCAATAGGTGGATCCAACAGGATGTAAATATGTCTGTGACGTCTTGACTGCTGCTGTATGTGACCACCCCCTGCTGCTCTCGTCTGATCTCGTCCACTTTCCAATCGAGGCACAGTTCATCTTGAAATAGCCTTATGACTCCCCTGCTGAAAGAAATTGCCATCTTCGCACCCTATCGATATGCGGTTAAGACGCGGGGTGACAGGTTACAAAATGCAGTCCCGTTGTGCACAGTTTTCACAAATCATGCATAGTATAGTCCTGTATCTCTATTTATCCTTAAAAAGCACAAATAAAAGCCTCACCATTTTATTGTTCTTATGAGAAAGAGAAAAGAGCACAAAAGAGAGAGCGGATTGAGAAATAAAACGAAACCAACATAACTTTACTTGGTCCTTATTTTGTTATGGTCACTTAAAGCAAGTCCGGCTGCCTTTTGACTGGCACTTCTAGATATACTATAACCTGGAGGACTGAGAATCTTCACAGACATAAAAATACAATATGGCTGCCCTGCACGTTGATTTACAGCATTGCCCACAATAGCCTCTCACACCCAGCTAAATTAAAGGAGTAACTACCATGTTAAGAACAGTATTGCAAATTTTCACTTTTATATCGCCATACATTTTCAGTATACATTTTCATGTTGGCCAATTCCAGGGTAACTACCCATATATTGTTTATGGTCAAGTTCTATTTTTATTTAACTTTCCCAACAATATATAACACGCACATCTTTTTCTTTTCTGTTTTAGCCTTAGTTGAGTCACTCCCAGAGATTTGACGATGGGACGCATCTTCTTGGACCACATTGGCGGGACACGCCTCTTCTCCTGTGCCAACTGTGACACCATCCTGACCAATAGGTCTGAGCTCATCTCAACACGTTTCACAGGAGCCACAGGCAGAGCTTTCCTCTTCAACAAGGTACAGAGACATTGGTGATATCTCCCTATGACATTTACTCCTACATCAAACAGGGTACCCATATTCAGTGTCTAATTCCCCGCTTCAAAATGTGTGCGCATACCTGTGTCTCAACCCCCGCAGGTGGTGAACCTCCAGTACAGCGAGGTGCAGGACAGAGTGATGCTTACCGGCAGACACATGGTGAGGGACGTCAGCTGCAAGAACTGCAACAGCAAGCTGGGCTGGATCTACGAGTTTGCAACTGAGGACAGTCAGCGGTACAAGGAGGGACGCGTCATCCTGGAGAGGGCGCTGGTCAGGGAGAGTGAGGGCTTTGAGGAGCACGTCCCCTCAGACAACTCTTGAGCCCCTAACCTCGGATTAACTTGTGTGAGAAAGCTCACTCCCGTGTCCTCCTCTCCCTCTCCCGTATCCCCTTGCCTCTACACTGCGCGCCACCACCTGCAGACTTACTGGTCAGCGACGATTTGGCTTCACACCCCCCACACACACTCACACTTTTCCATATGGTAATTAAACACATGCGTGATAGTAGACATGGTCAGATAAAAAAAAAAACATCACCTGGTTGTTTTTGTTTATTTAGATAACTGGAGGCAGTAGAGCTGAGTATGTTCATCATCCAGACATGAGCAAAGCAACCAGCCCACTCTACACAGCAATGTTAAAAGAGCCAATAGCTGTGTCACTCTACTTATTAGTTTCATGGAGCTTTTGCTTGTGTTGTCACCTCTGTCTCGATGTATTTGTGACTGGTGAGCAATTAAGAGCATGATAGTTGTTATATTCTATATCAGTTACCTTTTATTAGCCAGTAGTGTTAATGAATGTAATAGTGTTAAAAATCTATGTTCTCATCCTAATGATTTTGTAAGGACAGCACAGATTGATGTCACATTTAAGTATTCATTGTTGCGTTTGACGATGCTAAGAGTTTTATTTAGATCTGGCTCACGTGATGTGCATTTATTTTTGATTGACACTTCTATGTGCCTCCATCTGTTACCATGGATTCTGTGTGGTGTGCGGTGTAAAGAGCAACACGTCACGTTGGTGACTTATGAGGTGCGTGCACGTTCCAGCCAATTTGTCTCCAGTATGACAGGAGGAGTGTGTCTGAGACGTGATGGAGACATTATCTGGCCCCGGCTGCCTGCTGGCTTTAGGACATGGTTAGGAGAGGATGGCTCACGCATTCAAGTAGCCAGCGCTGGGAGACAAGCCTACAGACATCCTCTGGAAAAAATAACCAACAGCAGACATTCCCTTACCAGTCAATACATTACACTACAATGTTGGAAACGACATACTGAAAATATGATTAAATCAAGCCTGAGTTTGACCGTAATCCCATTTATTTAAACGCAGTTGACTACAGTCTTCCAGTGTTGAACTACTTTTGCGATAGTGACTCATCCTCTTTTTATAATTCTAGGCTGAGGGCACATTTGCTCATAAGAGGACTTGTTTCTTACAACACAAAGCCAAGCAAGCTGTAATTAAATATTAGTCTTTAAATATGAGCCTTCGTCCCCCGACTATGCTAGAGCCTCCGTTTTATATTGTCAGTGCCCTGTGAAGATTTCAATCAAAATGTCAAATTGTTTAAAAAAAGAAAAAGATCTCAATCTTTGTGACATTTTAGGTTATTTTTGGAGTGGGTTGTGCCCCCAGGCGTCACCAGAATGGTCCACCCTTCACTAGTGACAATGTGGATGTTTTTGCTCGCCTTTACAAGGTCATGCAAGAAAGGGCAAGTTGTCATTTCTATAAAAGCCAAAATATATTTAAATATAATGACTTCTACAGGATACCATCCATATCCCCAAGTCAGTGCAGTGTACAGTAAATGGCCGTGACAGAATATTGTTGTTTTGTTTTTCACTTTTACCATTTTATTTAAAGGCCATTGTTTTTATTTGCTTTATGGTTATTATTTTTTATTGATTGATACATTTATTATATGTTTTCTGGATATAAGGTTTTTAAAAAAAAGTTTTCTTGTATGGATATAGCAAGGTGTTCTCTGGTTTGATTTCTAAATAAACGTGTAATCTTGCTGGGTTAAATGTATTTGTCTTGTTTGTGCTTGTTTTGAAGCATAGAACATTTTTTGTGTGCGATAGTGCAATAGAGTCGGAGAATTATCAGTTGCACGTGTTTGTTCAATGTGAAAACTGTTTGAAATCTGCAGCCTGTGTTTAAACAACAGTCCATTCCTGTAGGAGAGGAAAAGTGTTATAATGACTTAACTGCCAAATTGTATTATTCTTCTCTCCTCCTTTTACTCTCTTCCTCAAGATGTTTTAGATTTCAAAATTTGGCTTTAACCTTGTGCTCAAGATAAATGTGTGTAAATATCTGAGGGAGGGGAGGCCACATATGAGTTAAACAAAATCCTAAGACCTCTAGGTGGCAGCAGTATACTGAGAGACAGTGTGATCTGTGAAGCTGTTTCCCTTTGGATGCATGATGCTGAGTCCCTTGCCTGCATGATGAGTCCCTTTCCTGCCTCTGACGTTAGACTGCTTGGCAGGGTGTAAACCTTCACTGCAGTCCGGAAATACATGTCAATGATATTACACCCTACTGAATTATGTGCAGCTAAATAAATGCCCAATACAGGCAAATATTGAATGAGACAGTTAGGAAAAAGCTTCAACATTCTTGTCAAAAATATACAACATATTCCATTTTAATCCTACTCACTCAGTACTCGGTGTGAATCACCCAAGAGGTTTTTGACTGCATTGGGTTTATAAATAGGCAGTGACGATTCACTCCTAATCCACCCACTAATATTGCAGTGCTGCCGTAGAGTTATTTATAGCGCTGATCCTGTTGGAAGGCGTCTTTGTTAGTGTGTCTTTGTCACTGTGGTGGAATCGACAACAGGTCTTCTCTGCAGTCACTCCTGGAGGCGCCCTACACTGAGCTTTTTTTTACTATATCGAGCCATTTAAATGCCGGACATGACTCGAGGCATGAAGGAGGCTCCATCCCCACAGAGCTCTCTGGCCTGCTGTATAATTCATAGTAGTCTTTGACTTTGTCCCTGCTTAACCTCGGGATTATCCGCTGCCTTTATTGAAAAAGCCATCGGGCCAGATAAAGATAATTACACTGCCTTGTTGATCCTATTACCCTGCATCCAATTGGATAGACATGGCCCAAATCTAGATCTGACATAGTCTTTACGTGTGAGAGAGCTATTTTCCACAACCCTTCAGACTCTTCCACAATGCTGTTGGGCAGGACTTTGGACACTGAGAACTCATTAGTGTTCAAGGGATCCTATACAGGTATTCAACCATGCTGTTGCTAAGAGAGGCCGTCTTTGAAGACCAAATCTAAATAACAGGAAAAAGACCCATTGGTGAGGTGAAGTGATGCTCTCGTGTGTCTCGTATAGGACGATGGGAGTCTGTGTGCATCATCCATCATCCAACATCCTTCCACCCACGGTCAAACCTATCCGAGCATATATGAAGTTTAGGGGTGGGGGGGGGGGAACAGGAGAATAATTGCACTCTTAATTGGGCCATGATTCATCGTCACTGGACAGCTATTTTAGTTTATCCTCGCCTTTTGTCCACAGTGTCAGCAACACGCCCACTCTCTCCATCCCCTCAAAAAGCAGAGATATAGACTATAGAAATAAACTTCTCCCTTTCCACACACACACACACACACACACACACAAGAGTGACATCATTCTGTCAGCAGGAGAAAATAGCATGCTTTCCATTGACATCACTCTACATCCTGTTGCTAGGAGACAGTGGAGTCAACATTGGTTACTATGGCGACTGCACTTCACCTTCAAAGCTCCTGACCTTTTTGGTTGTCTATGATAGACTAGAATGTATGTGTGCGTGTAAAACAGACAAGGCAAACTGCGGCCCCAGTGTTGTGTAACATGAGCATTCAAGGTCTTGTTGACTCATTCACTGCAGTGGAGTGATTGTTATAGTACATTCTAGATTAAAGGACTACCGAGACAATTGCTCGGCAGCAATGAAAAAAAAAAAACGGAGTAATGGAAGTGTTGTTCTACATGAGTGGAGTGATGAATAAATGAAAGAAAGCCTACTGTCACTAAGGTCACATAACGTCAGCAGTGTCTCACATTTTAAAGTGATGTTACTGTCAATCTAATGACATGAGCTATTTCATCATTGATCAAAAGAAGAGTGAGAGCTTGTAAAAGTGAAAAGCAGTAGTCAACATTTCCTTTGTTTGCCCAAAAACTCAAAAGAACAGTGACTGGAAACATGGATGAGTTGATGTAGTATATATTTATTTAGATATATATTTCCTCCTATATGAGACAGACTCCACTGTGTTTACCTGAGGACAGTGACTTTAAAGAGGTCCAGCATCAACAAGTGATTGTAAAATGAGCAGAACAAAAAACAGCAAAGTGAAAGAGTAATACGTGGAGATCTGGTTCAGGGTTAGAGACACGGATATAGTACCATGTTTGGTAAACTACTACATGCTGATGATAAACGTGTTAACACAGCTAGATCACAGTGACTGGAAACAGCCCCTTTACACTTTAACTACAGGAGCTTAAGATTCATATAAAAAAAAACAACAAACAAAAAAAGACGCTTCAGTCAACTTTCTATTGTGGGGTCGACCGTGAAAGACATTTGTCTCGCAAATTAGGGTTGAAGTGATCAGCCTGATCAAACATTGCAGTGTTACAGAAACTGAAATAGACAGTCTAAGACAGAAATGTTTCATGACTGCAAGAATTAAAATTGAAATGGTATTGAGCGACAAGCAGTCAGTGGCTAATAATGTGGCTGAAGCGCCACTCCAATCTTGATTCAATTTCTTTCCTTTTTTGGCACAATTGGAGTGGCTTTCTCAGCTGTCATTTGCTAATTGAGTTTAGCAGGCGCATCAATGCCAGTCCTCTAGAGAGGGACACAGGCAGAGGTGGGCATTACAGGGCTTTTTTGGATTAGGTTGAGTTCAGGGCCAGTTTTCCACTCCAAGTCTGGTCCTCTGTGCCACCCTGCACATCAAGGGGTAATGTTGTCCCAACAGGACATTCTTCCACCCCGGCACCACCCACATCCTGCCTCTACAAGGCATCTCTTTATTCCCAGAAAGGGCACAAAGCTCATCTGCTTCTACAGTTATTCAGTCATACGATCTCAAGTTAGATCTTTGATCTTGATGAGATGCCTACAAGTCAGCAAGTCATAGCTGCAGGCAACCGTGCCAGTGGTCGGTGGAGCTACCCCTCTTCCCTGACAAGACAGACTACATTCGGTTTGGTTACAGTTGTTTTTTTTTTTTTAAATCAGGTCTGCTTTTCTCACCTTTGGCTTTTATGTGCAAAAGCTATTTGAGGAAATATGCAGAACAACATCATTTGTGTTTTAAGACCCATACAGTAATAAACATCATCACGGACAATATCTCTAAGGACTAACTGAGAAAGATGAATCCCCCAATTTGTATAAAAGGGTAATTATACCCACTAAAAGGTAAACAATGGTACACATGTATACCTGTATATTCCTTAATAATTCTCTAGGAATTATAGCAGTCAATTTCTTTCCTTGCTAGAATACGGACTACTCGTGGAAACTCAAGTCCCATCAGTCTAATCCAGCTAACTACAGTGCTGATTTGAATATTGGTTAGAGTCAAGTCATCATATGTAAAGGTGGGTGTATACTATGGCTCTGCTCCATTATGTATGACACTAATATAAAACCAAGGGCAACATAGCAAACAATAAAACCAGTTTCAAAAGACATGATAACAGTATAACAAATAGTAAAACAGCATTGTTTCATGACATGTCCACACTGAGGTCCTGAACAAACAACCATAATAAAAGCCAACAACATACACTGATAAAATGCACTGACTGCAAGCTAAATAACAGTAATTATACGAGGAGAGGCATACAAAGGGCAAGAGACACATTAGGTGTGATGAATTCCTTGAATCCAACACAGATAAATGTACATAACATTCCTCTTTTTCTTCAACAGAAAGGTGAGCTCCTCCACTGAAGCCATGCATACCGTCAGGAGGTGAACTCATTGCTCCCTTTCTAAGGCATGGAGTGCTGGGTCCCTCAAATGGATCATCCAGCCCTCTAAACAGAACAGGCCAAGACAGATGAGCATACGCGGAAACATATCATTGTCCAGTCAACCCCGTCTTCCATCCTCACTGCATCTTCCCGTCCAGCGCCTTGTTCTCCTTCTCACCCACGTCGGCAGCTATGGACTTCCAGTATCGATGGCAGGACAGCTCCAGCAGCTCCAGCCCTCCAATCAGCTTCTGCTGGGCCATAAACACTCCAACCACGACCAGGAAGTAGAGCCTGAAGGGAGCCCACAACCACAGGCCAGTAATGCACAGAGCAATGAAGCTGCTCCAGTAGAGCAGTGAGGCGGCTTTGATCAGAGTCACTCGCAGCTCCGTCTTGCAGGGTGGCACACGAGCAACACCATCCCTATCGAAGCCCCGGGGCTGGCCTGAGTAGAAGTCCCGCAGACGGACTTCCTTCTCAGCCCAGCGCTCTCGACACCAAGACTCCAGGTCTGAGGAAGAGGCGGGCAGTGAGGCCACGGAGTAGCGGCGGACGTGGAAGTGGATCTCACGGGGGAAAAGCCCCAGGATGAGGTGGCGTTCTGTCTGAGGGATGTTCTTGGGGTATGCCACTGTGATATCATGGACGGCATCCAGGTTGTCTCCTAGGAAAAGTGACACCATTTTAAATGATCAAAAGGACACTTGCTAATAAAATTGTCCAATATAACTAACTCAAGACAGTGAACTAGATTCCTTAATGTAAACTATGCAGTGTCAGACATGACGACGTGACACTGCAGGGAGACTTTATATTATCCCTTTTCTACATCCACACTGGTCAGTGGAACCATGTTGTGCAGCTCTTAGCCCCATTACACATGCATCTTTAATGATCCAGAGGCTCGGAGCTTCTCTGCCTTTAAAACTACCATAAGATCTATACCATTATCACTGATCTGCCGTGTCTTTACAACACACAGTGGACACCTGCCAGCGCCCGCGCCTGCTCCTGTACCGCTCAGCACCACCACGGTAAAAATAGCGAGGGAAACAGTGGACTTGGACAAAGAACAACATGCACAGCATGTCAGTCAGCGGTGCAGAGAGAGGGAGAGGAGAGGAGAATTAGCAAAGTCCGATGACATCACACTAATACACAACACGTGCTTGGAGAGTCAGTGCCGTGCTCAGCATCCTGGGGGGTGAGATGGCAAGGCCAGAGGTGGTATTTAAGAAGTCTGGAGGGATGCCAGAGTTAGCTCATAGGGAAACATGAGAATCTCCGAGGTGTTGTAATGGCTGGCAGCAGGATGAAGCACAGGTCTGAGACTAAAGTGAAAAATTACAGGTATTCTTCTACTGAGGGCGTCAGTGGATTAACCACAATCATCATGACAGCCTGTCATTTTACCTTGGTTTTGCTGATAAAACATTTCCATCATGATGGCAGGGTTCGTGCCCTACTTATTTCCTTTCTGACCAAATAAAGCCAATCATCAGAAATGGTAAAAACACACAGCACGCGTCTGCTGTTTGACTGCCAGCTAACAAGAACACGGTTTACTATGAGCGGATCACTGTCGTGCTTAATGTAGACATTTCATGATTTCAGACGCGGTTCGTGTGCAGCATAAACTGACCTTTTCGTAGTCTGTCCACAATGAAGGTGAACCCAGTGGTGCGGGGATGCAGCACATACTCGAATTTCGGCAGGCTGTTCTGGGCGGCAAACGCATCGCTCTTTGCTCTTGTATTTTCTGCAAGAGACACGGACGTACAATAAAGCCTCTGGCAACTGCATTCACCATATAACGTTGCATTAACTTAATGTTAATGTTACATTTGTTGTCACAGTAACGGTTATTATTGGGGAGCAATCATCCATGTGTATATAAATTGTGTGTATCATATGATTTTGAGTTGCAGGTAAGGAGAGACACCATGTATAATTGTTTACTTACTTAAACTCATCATGTTTTTCTATATTATAATTTTATAAGTACAAATCACTACGTATATTATATTTAAATCCAATGTAAGGTAATTCAATAACAAGCAGTATTAGTTCATTTTGACTGCAGGTTTTTCGAATTTCTATCGTGAAAAGAAAACATCACTTACAAGAAATACAACAACATAAACAACAGCAAACTATTGTAAAAATAGCAGTTAAACCATGACGTTGATTGCGGGATACACACGTATAACCACATTCACAAAATACATCCACCAGTGACAAACCCTTACACATTTGTAAAAAGGGGGACATAAACACAGGAACGATGACTGTTCATTAACCAAACATTCCTCAGGAACATATAAACTATATCATGACTCATTAGTCATATTATGTAACATCCGGCCTCTGCCGTGGCTTGTCCTTCTTGTACATTCTTTCATTCAGTTCACACAAAAGGAACATTCTTAAAAGGGGCTTCAGCGCACCCTGGACCTGATCCTGTAGACGGAGGTCTGTATGCACGTCTCTGGAATAAGTATTGGGAGCGTAAAGAACAAGGCAGCTTCTGCACAGACATCAGAACATACTGTACACGACACGTCCCCTTGTTTCTCCCTTCAAATTATGCCTTGAAGTTTAAAGAGGCTTAAATTCAGAAGTATGTGAACATGGAGACACACACACACACATATATGGTCACAAGCACGACACCAAAAGTGAAACAATATTTAAAGCCCTAATTCTGCCGACCAATTATGATGTAACTTCACTGGACCCCCTCATGACATCATGAGACTTAAGCTTCTTGGGTCTTTGATTAGCTTAATTGTGATCTGAAAGGGCTTTAGACACTGGTGTCGCTGTTGCTTGAATTCAAAGATCAGAGCATTCTTGCAGAAATGACCGTCAAGGGATTTGGCTACGCCTTATCACTTAAAGTGTATTTGCATATCAGTGTCAGTACAAAAGGTATAAAACACTGAGCTCTGGAAACTGCTTGGTGGGCAACGCGTTCTGAGAAAAACCGATATGCGGGCGAGTTGTCCCATGAATGGATGGAGAGCTGCACTGTTTACTTCTCACCAGTGAGGTCTGTGCCCTCTGGGAACAGTAGCAGCTGCAGGGGCTCTCTGATGTCACAGAAGTAGTCCAGCATGTTCTCCATGTGCTTCTTGTCCTCCTCCCAACGACGCTGAATAAAGATGAAGCAGGCCACCTGCATTGCCCAGCCTGGAAGACACATACAATGTCTTTATGCAACTATGCTCTGTAACATACTACCTCTGGAAATAAGGTTGATCAAACAAGCATCTTCCTACAGGAAAATGAATACTTATTGTCTTTGATTATGTTAAACTATACTCAGTGACTGATTTATTTGGTACACCTAGCTGACACTGACGCAGCCTAAAAGATGTTGATTCAACTGTTAGAATCATTCTACGGTTCCTCTTTTATATTTAGATTCATCTGTCTCTGTTTTAATGATTTTACCTCCTTCTCTACTAAAAGTAAACTGCTTTGCAATGATGCAATGTTTCTGAACCTTTACTTTGAAAAGCATATTTTATGGTGTGCTAGTGTGTTTTGTGTGTGTGTGTACGGGGAATGGCAGGGCACCCATTCTATACCCACCAAAGCCAGGCACGGCCTTCAGGGCAGCCTTGAGGCAGATCTTCTCCAGACGCAGGTAGCTGTACCTGAGAAGACAACACCACAGGAACATCCAGTCCAGACGGGTACGGTGGTTCATGATGATCACACTTCGCTCCCCCGGAATGAAACCGTCACCTGTTATCACCACCTTCACCCCAAACACCAGCTCCAGCAAAGACTACAGATGGAGGGAGAAGGACGGAGAAGGAGAAGGAGAAGGAGAAGGAGAAGCAGCGAGGGAAGAATGTAGGGGGCAGAGAGAGATGATCAAGGGAAAAAAAGAATGATTATTTAGAAAAGGATGTAGAGGGAGAGAGGAGTGACTGGGAAGACAAAAAGTGGTAAGATACATTTAAGAGAGTGACGTGAGTGAAAAGAAAAGAAATGAAAAATGCCATCTACTTGTGTGGCCACTGTAAAGAAGGTTTGCATAATTGTTCTCAAGGGCAATCTAAATAAATTAAGCAAAAAACATCAGCTTGTGACAAAAATAAAATCTGATTAAATAGGGAAGCATTAAAAAAAAAGGCTGGGATGATGCAGATAATTGTGACTGTCAAACACAGGTAACTTGAGACCATCTGGCACGGCACACACGAGAGCCGGCCGGGTAAAGGCTAAGCTGTTGTACACACCACAGGCAGAGTGAGCCACGTAGCGACGACGCGATCAGTGATCCAGCGGTACCAAGCCGGAGACAGCAGCATGAGGGGCAAAATTGGCCCCAGCATGAAGACACTCCCGAAGAAACTGCCCAAAAACAGGGTCACCACAAAGTACAGGCCCCGCACCGACACAGCCATCTGCGGAGAGATGAACAGGACAAGGTTAGCTGGACTGCAAATGAAAGCTAAATCAAAGAAATGGTCTTGAGCAGTCAAGTGAGAGCTGAAGTTGTTATATTAAGTAAAGGAGATCAAAAATGATGACCTTTAAAAAAGGAATTTATTCCTGACTTGGAGATCAACAATGGAAAGAAGCATAAATGGAGTAACTCCGGAACATGAAACAAACGGGATTATCGACATTCTCATCAATAGCAAAGACTGCTGTTCTGTTCACCCTCTGACATACTTTCCCCACAAACAGTGGAAAGTCCAGGGCAGACATTTCTACCGTGGAAAGTAAATAGGGGAACCTTTCTGTGGGTAACAAATTGTGGGTGCATGGTCACTAAATCAAATGTGGCTGTGGCTTCAGAATCAGACTGTACAGTCCGCACAGTGGCAGAAACGTTTACTGATGCTCTTAAAGTGAAAGAATAGGTGGTGAAATATCACAGCTATATCCAGTGAAACTCTAAAATCTGTCTTTCCCTTTAATATCTGTGGGTATTCTTCTCGGATTTTCCAGAAAATGTACAATATCACCAAATATAGAGATGAAGGGATATAAAATGAATTTGCTCTCCTACTTGTAGCGATACAGAAAACATGCTGATCGTCTCCAATCACCTACTATCCAAGAAAAAGTATACAGAGAGAGGGTCACACTCTCACTTGCAATGGAAGTGTTTAATCCATTGCAACACTTCCATCAAGCTATTTTAATTAGCTGTGATCATTTAAATTAGAAAAGGTGCTTCTGGTAGGTTTGGTAGATTAAAAAATAAATAAATAAATGAACAAACACCTTCACAAAGGAAACCGGTCTCCAAATAAAAGAAGACCCACTTCTGTGGTGGAAGAGAGCCCACCAGCACATATGACGGTTATCTTTTAGTGCCATCGACTCCGATATAAGGAGTGGAACAAAAATGACGCGGTAACAGAGATAATGACGGTACTATTGAACTGATAAGCTTAAACTTTGTTCCACATGAATGATTTGATTACAACATTAGTTTGATAATTCACCTTATGATTCATTGCAAGCCTGTACAACATTAAGTGTGGAAGCCTTTTCAGGCCACTTTGAAAACACCCGATGTAGTAATCGGTTTGAAATAAAAACACATACATTTAAACAAGCATAGACACCAGTGCTCTAGATGATGAGTAAATGGAAACCATTTAAATAGAGTGAATACCAGTTAAGCACGTTCCTAACAGTAGCCGCAACTTAGCAGAAACACCACATCCGTTCATTAGATCCCTGAGGGAAGTGAACAGAGCCGGTAATCCATCTGAAATTCAAAACCACGTAACGGGACCTTCAATTGTCCAGGACATATCCGATACATTTAAAAGGGGCCAATTTCAATGATGTCAGTGGTGACCACTTCAGCGTCCACTGGTAAGTTATACTTGTGGAACATGTCCCCCTTGAAAATCCCTACATATTGTATATCCACACAGGTGTGTTCACTTATTTCACCTGATCTGTTCATTTTGGTGCACCTGTTTCCTTATTAGCGTGTAGTAACACTTGTGTTGTTGTGCAGCAAGGACTAAAACGTACCCATATAACCACAAAGCACAGTCAACTTATGTGCCCAAATAATCAAATTTATTTCCATGTAGTCAAACCAGAACTTTAGAATCTGGGGCAAGTGCATGAACAGCACTCTCTCAATAGCAACCAAGTCAAATTGCCCTTGAGCAAGTGATAAATGTCAAATGTTTTGACACAACCAGTAAAAGTGTCTATTCATGGAGCATTTGGATCTATTTCTGAGTCTAAGAAGCAGGAAACTGCTGACGAGCGGCGTGCATGTTCACAAAAACGCAAACAATCAATCAGATTCACTAATCTTAAACTCAGCTCTAGAACAAGTCAATTACTAGCAAGTCCCCTAAGATGAAGGTTATAAGGGGAAAGACCGTGAGCGCTGATTTGATTAGGCCCTGGCTTTGCTGAGGCAGGGAGTCTCTGAGCTGATGCCACAGGGAGGCATTTCATCCAGCAGGTGTATCCTTCTCTTATATGAACTGCGGTTCACACTTTTCCACCTCAATTACTGTTATGATTGCAGAAGCCCGTTCACACTACCTGCCTGAACTCAACACTCCCATCATCTTTTTCCTCGCCGACACCCTCTGCGGTACCATGACGCAGCAAGCAAAGTGGCTGAAGGTGCACTTAAAAGATGCAAGTGTTTTTCGCGTGCATGATTATGCGGGCAATAAGGGTTTAAGGGTTACTGGTTTTAATGATGGAAAATGTGAGGCTTGGGAGGTGTGAGAAAACAGGCTTGCTAAGCACAACTGCCACAATTAGGCTGTGTCCCCGTAAAAAACAAAAGACACACCCTTGGGTGGCTACTGGAACAATCAGACAAGCCTTGTCATACATACAGCAAAAAGGCACGACACACCTGGAGCCAGAGATGTGATAAGTCAGTGGAATTATGAACATTAAGGTGTTAAATAATAAACATGTTTTTCCTCCTGGTTGGTATTGACGCCAGGGACATAACACTTTTTATATAAAGGCATCCACGAAAACACTTTTGTTTCCACGCTCCAAAGCATGTATCACTTGTGAGTTTGATTCAGCTGCATCGATTTCAGTTGGTTTAACATTTATTTAATCACCATAGTAATGATCCGGAAAGCACTTCCCCAAACACACCACCACATGCGATACACAGCGTTCTCCTCATAGTCCAAGTCTGAATTCCCTGGCAATCATTTTGCGTTCCTTACTTTAAGCCAAGAACAGACATCCCAACAGAGCAAAGCAGAGTGAAGAGGTCAAGCACGTCTAGGCTAAACAATGAGCTGGTGTGTGTGTGTGTAAGACAGAGAGGGAAAGAGAGCAAAGAGAAATAACGAAATAGATAATGCTGTGAAATGAATTGCAAACAGATTTAAGTGCATTTGTTTTATAACCTTGAGGGCACTTGGAGAGAACAAACCTCCTCCGCAACTGAACAACTCTCCAGCTTGCTGTGTTAACCAAAAACACGGTTCCAATCGCAATTTCTTTACCTTTTAAACTTTCACACAAAGTCTGGGAATGAGATCTCTCAATACTTATTTAAGTTTCACAGAAATCCACGGAACTACGTTACTTTCTGGATGTCCTTTTGACAAACAGATAAGCTGAATGGATTATTAGATGCATGGTCAATATTTAACATGGCTAAACAACCTCATAATCGCTCAATCTGCACCCATCAACTACGCCAAAAGCAACCAGGCTTTCTCTATATAGGTGGGGGGGAAAGTATTGGGAGGAGGAATAAATAAAATAGTACTGTATAGGGAACATCCTTATTCAGCTGAACAACTGGAGGTCACAGTGGCCCAGAAAAGCTTAACAACCTCTCTGGACAACTGGATAAAATACAGAGAGCTTAACAGGGTGAGTTGATGATATTGTCATCAAGCTGGACATAGTGGAAAGTCTGGTTTCCTGAGGTAACTTTTCAGTGTCCTTTAGAATCCAGTGACATTGAAGCTGCCCCACATGCAGATAATATGTGCTGTGCATGCACACTACACTGCACACAGGTGAGGAGTCGCCAACACCTTTGACAATAAGCCCAGTGTTAACAAGACTTTGCATTAGACCAGGAAGACATTTTGATTACTTAAGACTTATTTTTGACAGTTGTGAGTCTGAACTGTCTGGGGTTTATGAACAGCTGCAACTGTACAAAAAATACATGGATGAGTTGGGAATTTTAGGGCAAGGTGCACGTCAGTAGCTGCTTCGTGGACCTTCCCGATCTAGTATTTGGATTAATTGCATAACGGTGGGTAATTTATGCGATCAAATCAAACCCGCATTAGGAAAGACGGAAGAAACCACGCCCCGTTGATGCAATCTAATCAAGTAGCTAAAGTACCATTATTTAACGTGGACGTATTTTGCATAACCTTAGGGTGGGGTAAAGAAAGAGCAAGGACTTTAATCAGAAAGACAACACGGGTTAGACAACGTTTAACTTTACGCTAAGGGGTTACAACAGGCCCTAAACGAGTTTTTCCATGTTCTGTCTGTAAATAATCATCCCTCCGGCTACCATTCGTAAATAATTACTTAACCCTAGTCTTCTGTGCAAATAAGTGACAGGCTTACTGATAAGCAATGGTAAATTGGTGTGGAGTCAAAATGGATTGGCTAATGGAAAAGCTATTGTTTTGATACTTTATGTTTTGACAGTTTGTGCTCTGTAACTGTTACACAATTTTGCCGAACGTTGCCAGTTAAGAGCAAATGTCACCTTAGCTTGAACATAACTTAATAGCTAACGTTAACTTACCATCCAAAATGAGGACACTTGTAGTCTATACGCTATAAATTCCACTTGAGACGACAATGCTACCTGCTGTCAGAGCAGGTTGTCTTTGGTCTGACGTGCCGCTCACAACAACGTGAATGCTAACTTTGCAAGTCAAAACGAAAGCTAGCCCGTGTTACACGACGACATTCTGCTCCTGTTAACATGACTGGCTAATGTACTAACTAGTGTCCAATAGTTACTTCATCCTGTCGTTTGACAACATACCCACCTTCCGTGTTTTTTTCCTCCACAATTACAGTTCGTCTTGGGTGAGCTAGTTGTGTTAGCTCCAGTAAGTCCAAACACTTCGTTGCGACATAGCAATTTAGCAAGCCAACTAGCGGCTTGCTAACGCTAGCTAACTCGCTAAGCTTATCTGCAATGGCGTTGCTACTCCTCAAAGTCTGCGGAAACGCTTTCGCCACAGATCTGTTTTCTGCGAGGACCCACGCCAACTCCGCTTCTTTTGAGTGCCTTTACCTACTGTGACTGCAGCAAACGAGTAGCCGCCTTAACGTTTTGCTAACACGACCTCTCAACTTGTTACCTCTCACCCGTCCTTACACCCACGCATCAACAGGGGGTGCTGTTCGTGCAAGCTACATCCATGCAGTAGGTGACAGCAAACTGCAGACTCACCATCTGGAGCAAAACTTGCCATAGTCTCAATGTAGATTTCACATGATGATAGTGACTGTGCTTGTTATATTTTAAGTTGTAGTCAAGGGGTGCAAAGACAGAGAGGTAAGACAATGGGGGGGGGGAAAGACTCTTGCATGCACTGCAAGTACAAGGGGTGGGAATGTTGCATTACTATATATCACATTATTCGATTGTTATTAAAGTTGTACTAATACCGGAGCAGCATTTTAATTTTGTAGCTGGTGGAGGTGGAGTTAAAATAGCTTTTAACTACTTTATATTGTTGGATAGTTGAATCTATACCAATGCATTATATTTTAAAAACTCAAAACAAGTTTATCTGCAAAGTGGCTATGTAATAGCTGTCAAGTAAATATAGTTAAGTAAAACGTTTTATATTTCCCTTCAAAGTGAAGTAGAATAGCAGAATAAAGTAGCATAGTAAACAAAATTGTACCTTTAGCAGCTGAGCCTTTGTAACCTCAGTGCATAATAAACAAAACCAAGATAAAGTCCTCAATCCCCAAGTAGGTGAGGAAAGGAAAGTGCTTTAGTACAGTTAATCTAGCTCAGCATCCTCATTTCAATTAACATTTGCAATCAGGTGAGAATTTGAAAAAAGTAATTTATCCAATGAACTAATCTAAACATCATCGTCTTAATAATTAATACAGGCGAACGAGGCACAAGACAGGTCTATAACTCTGTACCGAGAAGAAGTTCATCATTCATGCCCCTTGGCTGAAGTGTTTCAAGAGTAAATATCCAGTAGGCTTCAGATTGTTTCAACAGACTCTACCTAATAGCCTACTTCATTTCTGGAAGGGTAACCTCTGCAAATTTAAATCATGTTCGGAATCACTGTAATGAACCACCGCTGGATAGGTGCGTCTGTTCCTGCAACTACTTGTGTGCTCACTAATCCTCTTTTCAGAGCTTGAGAGGTTTTGCTCATGTTGCAGCGTTCTCCCTCAAGACCCCCTTGTTAATAATACGTCACTCAACTCATTCAAATCCCATTCATGGCATTGATGATAGACGTCTTGACTGAGTTCCCCAACATAGCCTTTTAAAGTAGTGTAAATCCTAGCATGTGTCATTTGTTTCTTTAACCCACAGTTATGAGGTGTTCTACTGTTACAAATTACCTCAGCATTCAGTGATGTGTGTATGCGTCGATTGGTCACTGTGTCAGAGCGTATCCGAGCATGCACATGTACTCGCTTGTGTCTATGTATGCTGCTGTGTGTGTGATGAGTGAGGTAGAGACAGACTGACAGACAAGGTAAAAGAGAGAGTGCACTTAGTCAAACTCAAGACTTTTCCATGACCTGCTCCCCACGGCATGCACTCTATCTGAGAGACTGAGTGAACTGTATAGCTTTGTCAGTATAAACTTCTTAAGGGTCAACGCATCACTTCAGAGGGGAACGGAAAAACTTTGCTTTGAAACAAGCTCTCATTTTTTCAGTTTGGTGCCAACTCACCTTCAAAAGAGAAGCACATCTACATGATTAATGACGCTTGTCCAAAATAATTTAGCAAATGCAATTTGATCAGGTACTTCTAATCATATTCCCTTTGAGAATTCCAAATATCTAAGCCTTCTGGTAAGAATCACAGTTATTTTAATCCACAAAAAACATAAAACATGTTCACTTTAGGTATGTTTGCTGATAAAAACGACAGAGGAGGTAAGCCAAGTTAAATGCAACTTCTCTCACAGTGAGAGTTAGGATCACATTAACAGATAAACGTAGAGACCAACAACATTAATTCATGTTAGACATGCCATTCCACTTACATAAATCCATGTGGGAGAGACAGAGTGACTTTCTTCGGGCACTGGACACTGTGTTTTGGTTTATTTTCAATGGAGTCTATTGATAGCACTTTAACAAGGCTTTGTTGGAAAATAAAACTCATCTCGTTTGTTTTTTTAAACATTCTTGCCTCTAATGACCTCTTGTGCTTTCCTGGTGGTTCAAAGAGGGGACATGGGTGATTTAATGTGAGTCTTCTTCTATTTCACTTCACGTCCTCTTCACATTCACAACGTGTCTCGGCCTCTCACCTGTAACAGCACACGCACATTTCTGTATCTGTATCTCCGTCTATGTAATGATCCTATCCCCTCTCTTTTTCCTCCTTTTTCCCCCCCTGGTCTCTAGGCAATAAGGCGAGAGTGGCAGGGCCATGGACGATCTATTTATATCAACAACAGCCTATGGAAGAGCAAGCAGGCTGTGGCTTAGCACATTAACACACAAAACTACAGTACCAAGGGGATGCCAGCAGACGTGTATTGATCAAAGCTTTAAAAGCTATAGGATGAGATAGAGATGTACTGTACATCACCCTGAATGAGTCCCAGGGTGGTTGGACTCATCCGTCCAAATACATGCTGTGGTTGTGAGTCCAGAATTTGAATTATGTTTTCAAAAGCTGGTCTTTTGACATGCAGGTACAGAGAGCAGTTTGGCAGTGAGTGTTGAGTATGCTCCGTTCTGATTAACTGTGCAGATGAGGAGGCTTTTTCTTGAAAAGCTACCACTGCTTTGTGGTCCCCTGTTCTCCATTGGTGTGTTACATGGCATATATTCAGAGAAAGAACAGATTACAACCAAAGGAGTTACCTCATTGACTTCCAGAGGTGTCGTGCATTTTTCCCCCTTCCATGCTCTTTGTAGTGCCATTTGGAAAATACATAAAAGTTTATAAGGGCAGTTTGTCACTAAACAAGTTTCCAAGTGTCATTTTTGCTATGGTTGCATTTTATCTTATCTCATCGAGTCTTATCTAAGAAGCCAATCAGTCTTTATAATCTGTAATTCTTCCATGTCACAGTGCAGGTGCTCTTTATGGTCTGTCTCCTCAACATCCTTCTTTTTCCTTTCCTGACCCCTTCACCTTTTAATCCTCCCTCCTTGTTGCATGCCTCTTAGTGTGAGCTCTTCCCTTGTTGACAGTGCCAGATATGTGTCTGCGCTCGGTGGGCCGTCTCCAGACAGGTTATAAATAACTACTGGAGTTTTTTCTTCATGTCCTGAGAGCTCTACTTTCTTCTCACACTTGAGGAACCATGGGAAAATAATCTTTCCCTTACGCACATGGCACTCATAATAACAGGCACGGTTATACATAAAACCTCCAAGCACATGTGCCCGTTTGCAAGCTTTGCACAAACACACAGACACAGTTACGCATGCGGCTTATACAATAAGGTTGCAGTACTCAAATAGCAAGGTTATATGAACAGGGGCACTGTTTATAATGAAATGTTAACTTACGTCACATAACCTGCACGGTGGGAATGCAGAGTACATTTCTACTGTCATGTAAGTATGGGAAACTTGCTGAAATAACAGAATAAGATAAAAGTCTGGGAGAGCGAAAATAGAAAGAACAAGAAAACAACCACAGTGGAAGAAAAAAAATGAAATGAGGAGAGGGAGTGGAACAAGAGTTCACAGAATAAGCATTATTTTTCTCCTCGTGACATACCAGACTGAAGAGGGAGGGGTATTGTTATGGGTACATGAAGGGGTTGGTGTGAATTTACGTGTGGAGGAGTGTCAGTGAAACAGCGTTAATGTGGACTATAGTTGGGAGTCAGGGAGAATTCCGGGGTTGGCAGGTCAGACTCTGCTGACACACTGGGATCAGCGATGGGATTGTTTCCATTGGAAAGAATTCCAAGAATGAGCTAGAAGAGCTATCAGTGACTTCACTCAGGGGGCTCTGACAACAGTTTTAATACATAGCCAGACACACACGCTCTCACACACATTTAAAGATACTGTATCTCATGCCAACAGTGGTGTGCGAGACACACTCCTTTCCCCTATGTCACTGAGTACTCAGTGACTCTCACTGAGTAAATGAACGCTGTCACCTCTGACCACCAGTGATTAAAATCTGCAATGAAGTTGAGAAACTTAAACATGAAGCCATGTTCATAGAGCAATATAAAATTAAATCCATAAAAAGTTTATTTTAAATCATGAAAAAAAAAATTGTCAGAACTAAATAAGCAACAATAAAATGTAAAGTTTGGGAAAAAAACATCCTTGGGGGTTATTTATTAAGAGAGTAACAGAATAGTTGGACATAGGACATATTATGCTCCTTTCCTTTCTTGCAGTTAGATAAGAAGATTGACACCACCCCATGTCTATATGATAGATATAAAACTGAAGCCGGTGAGCTCAGCTTAGTTTAGCTGTTGTATGGCTTAAACAACAAGATATAGTGTGTTACTTTGTGAGCTTTAGAAGTACTGGTAAATAGGTTTTATTGTGTTTGGACAGATCCAGGCTAGCTGTTTTCCAGTTTCCTGTGCTAAGCTGAGCTAAGCGGCTACTGGCTCCAGCTACATATTTACAGAATAGAAATGACATGGGTATCAGTATTCTCATCTAACTCTTGGCAAGAAAGTAAATACACATATTAACATTTAATTGACACTGGCTAGGCAATGTATGCAAATAACACCACTGTCATTCTGATTCAAATGTTGCTAAATTGTGATTGATACATGTAAGTACGTGACATTACCTTTTCCAAACCAAAAACATACAGACATTTCTCAAGTGAAATAAACTAAACTTTGGCAGGAAATGCGGTGTTGACGTAGGACCCCATCATTCATAGTAAGAAGCCGGTTGAGAAAATGAGTTTTCAGGGCCTCTTTCCGGGTGTTGAAACTGAAAATTCCTGTGGTTAAACTTTGAACTGTCCAGATGGTGGAAATATAGTCTAAAACATAATTGTTTTTATTAATGTTAAACTCCTGCTAATATATCTTTCAGCTCCCAGTCTCAGTTTATAATGCTTCAATCAGGTTTGAAGGGGCAAAGCCTTACCTGTCAAAAGTATGGCTGTTTTTATAAAGAACAGGAAGACTGTTACAGTCAACTTTCAGTTCAGGCATGTAAGGCCCAGAGTGACTCTCAGTTGTTCTCTTCTGAAAAAGTAAACCAAACCCAAAGTACAAACAAAATCAGCACACTGCGAGGCCTCAGGGATTGGCTCACTGGGAACAAGTTTTTACTGGTCTGTACATTACACTTTATCAACTGCTTTGTCAAAAAATTTCAAATTTCAGACCTGAACAATAACCTCAGTTCTCAGTGTTGTGCCATTTGGCTTTGTCATCCAAGTACTGTTTGTAATAAGGCCAATGTGATGAGAGGATCATAGCATGACTGCACAGCAAGCCTTTGTACAATGAACTTTTCAGACAGGCACAGCAGGAGATGATGGTTTATTTTCACTTTTCACTTTCTGCTCACTTCTCTAAAATGATACCAGGCTGCCCTTTTACTGTGAATGCCTGACATAAAGGCACAAAAATCTTTTAGACAAATCTTGCAGGAAGGAAAAATAAAATATTTGGTAACATTTTGCACAAAAGAAGTTGCAGTGGGAGCCCTGAGCTGCCACTGTCCAACAGGACATCCTTTTGGGGCCGAGACAGGTGTTAGGCATGGTAGGAAGCAAGTGTAGGGTAGAGGTGTGAGTGTCCCTTCTTTTCAAGTTTGTTTGGGTGGAGTTGTCAATCATTATGTGTGGAATCTTGTGAGAATGATGCTTTGTTGTCAAGGGTGCAAAGAGATGGCATCATACATTTTAATTACTGGTTGCAGTAAAAAACGTTTTTAATTACAAACGTTCCTTAGTGACTTAATCAGCTGAGAAGTGGCTGAAGAGGAAGAGCTGAAGATAAGAGATGCTCAAAATGCTATGGAAAGATGTGTCATGGAGCCTTCTTTCATATGTCCTAAAGCCCCCAAAACACAGGACCCTTCTTTATTAAATCTGAAGAAAATTGCTTTTTCACTATTCCTCTTTCCAGTAATATGTGAAAGTCAACGCAAAGTTCAGAGGTTTCTGGCTGACGTCTCAATTGCGTAGCTGGATGCAAGTTCAGTCAGTCTCTCTAAGGACTGTGGTTGTCCCTTTCTAACTTCTTATTTCTTCTTTCCATGATCTCATGACATTTTCCACTGAGATCAAGGAGCAGTTGTTAAGAAAGGGATAAATTACATTCCTTTAGAAGCCTATTCAGAACTAGCCACCAGCTCCCTCGGCCTGACACACACTCTGCTGCTAACCACTGTTATCAGCTGGGGGGTATTAATAACTCTTTATTCTCCAATTTTTCCAGGAAGAAGGAAGCATAATAGAATGTCAGTTCATTGTTCCCCTTCCAGGAAGCCACCATAAGGCCCTGAGAGCACCACCTTAGCCAATCTATCAGGCTTTCTGGCCCACCACTCTGATAGAATATTCCGGGCACTAGGCAATCAAAGTTGACCTAGTGGGTCACTTATATAGTACATAGAAATAAATCACTTGAGGTTTCCATTTTAACAGTGATCAAAAAGCTTTGTTTATTTACGTAAAGCCCACAGTTTCCCCATTAGAGCTTTTCCACAGAACTGCATTTTATTAGTCTTGTATCATTGTGGTGATTGTTTATGGGTGTTGCATGACAAGCTGCTTCCACAGCTTTCATACCATGTACTTTACTCAATATTTCTGTATTTGTACAAAGACTTCAAAATGCTAGATGGCATTTACATTTTCTAAACCGGCATTTTTTTTTTTTTTTTTTTTTTTTTTTTTTTTAAGAACTTAGAAATTCAAGCTGTTCAGTGCTCAGGAATGAGATTTTGTTGTTAACTCAGTCAGATTGTGTGCAAGTTGAAGACAGGAAGTAGCATGTGGCCTGTTCTCGCTTCTACATATAGGTACATGCATCTGTGTTCGTAGAGAGGGAGATGCCGAGCAGGAAGTACTACTGCTTTTCTCTAACCACTGCAGGTGAAGTGCGTGGGGAAAAGAGGTGGGGGTTCACATAAAAGGAAAATGAAAACAAACAGAAGTCTCTTGGAAACAAAGCTTTAAATGTGCATGAAGATTACCCCAGTAAAACACTCCTTCGCTTCATATTGTACAATAAAAATGGCAGTAACTTCATAGTCAGTTCTCAAAAGCAGTCACACAGTTGGATAGCAAATTCAAATGTTTATTTACAAACTCTGTAATTGATAGAGTAAAGTGGTCTAAACACACGAAAAAAGAAAAGGCGGCTAATCTCCCTGAGCTTTACAAAAACAATGTGGGACCTGTAGGTGACATACAGGAGAAAGAGATGCTCTGTACACAGCCCTAATGCCACTCAAAGAGAAATAAAATAACCCCCCCCCAAAAAGAAAAATAATTACACATCTCGATCATGCTTGTACAACAGACTTTCATAATGTATACACAAAACGTGAAATCTTTTCCACAAACTGACAAGACTTGTTCCACAAAGAATAAAAGTGAACAAAAGAACACCAACTTTTGACGGTAATACCAGAGAACAAATACGATTGCCCAACAACAGCTTTTGGCAAACATCAGGACAAATAGTGAATAAAAAAAAAAAATAAAAAAAAAAAAATAAAAAAAAAAAGAGTTTAATGTAATATTTTCAGATATTGCCCTACTTATTTGTGAACGCTGTCCTACAGTGTGAATTCGCCGTGACCTCTCAAAAAGTATGGCTGTTTTCAAAAACCAATAGGACGCCTAGGAAAGACTCAGTTCAGGTGTGTTCAGCTCAGCGCGATTCGTAGTCTTTGTCTTTCTAAAAACGTAAACCAAACCCAAAGTACAGACAAGCTCAGCACACTACAAGGCCTCAGGGGATGGCTCATTGGGAACAAGTATTTACATGCGCTTCATTGGGTCTGTACATTGCTTTATCAACTTCAAAAATTATAATTCAGTCCTTACTCAGCTTTGCCCTTTTGAACAATAACCCACTTGTGTCACATTTACCCCCTAATGTTATTTAAGCACAGCAGGGCATGCTTGTTTCCTTTCACTTCTCTCAAATTAATCCAGGCTGCCTTTTTACTGTGTGGTGGTGGGGGGGTAAATCCCAGTAACATTTTGCACAAAAAAAAAAAAAAAACACCCACTTCTCAAAAAAAACAAGAGTCACAAAACTTCAGAAGCAGACAAATCTATGGACAGCAGTGGCAATCACAAATAAACATATCAATCCAGAAACTGAACACAGGTATGGGACAGTGTACTGTAGAGGATATTCCCCACGGGTACCACAATAGTTCTGTACGAGTGTATGAAGTCATGATGCCAGCCATTTTGGAGTAAAGCACAGAGCAGTTGTAGTCCCCTGCAGTGCAAACACTGTCCATGGAGCACTGAGCTGCTGCTGTCCAAAAGGACATCCTTTCTGGGCTGAGACACACGTGGTGGTAGGCATGGTAGGAAGTAACAGGTTGAAAAAAAGAAAAAAAAAGGTGCGAGTGTACGTTCTTCTCAAGTCCGTTGTGGGTTTGCAGCCCAGGAGGATTGCGTGAGGAAGCGTGTTGCCTGTGTGTATTGCTTCTCTTGTGGGAATGACGCTTTGGTGTCAAGGGCAACGAGATGGCATCACGAGAGACACTGAATGTTCATCTCCCAGTTGAGTCTGTTGGAGTGCCGAGGTGCAGTGTGGGAAATGGAGTCCATCAGAAAGAAAAGAGGGAACAAGAGAAGTGTGGGTGCTGCCACACAACCTCTAGTGCTGAGAATTCTGTGTCGGCTGTCCGTTTGGGATACTGGCATTCTGCTCAACTTCCTCTTCCTCCTCCTCCTCTTCACTGACCAGGAACTCCTCTGGAGGCCAACGAAGTTCCCCACTTTCGACTTCTCCCTCCGTCGGCTCAACCACAATTGATGGCAGACGATCTTTGAGCTTACAGCAACGGTCAAAGTCTGAGGGGTCGGGAAATATCTAAAGAGGAAAAACGGGGTAAAATACTGGTTATTATTTTTTTACCTCAGGAGTTGCAGAGCCCGTCAGGCTAGGAGAGGCAGCTGTCCCTAATTGTATGGAAAGAAATTTGTGAGCATATTTCTGATCACAAGTGTGCGGTAGGCTATGGGATACCAGAACTTAGTCTTGAGCATTGTAGAAGTGTTGCAGGCACCACTACAAGGCTAAACAACTGTGAAGGAAGTGATGTGAAGACTAAACATCTGTGATGGGAAGTGGTTGCCTAAAATCCCAGTGGCATACCTGCTCTTGCACAGCCCAGCTAGCTTTCCACATAGGTAAGCACCCAAAAAAAAAAAAAAATAAGGAATTGGCTTACATCAGTGGCTGCCTATGCCTAAGTGAGGCATGTCCAGGGAGATTTGCGTTAAATGCTGCATCATGTTTAATCTAAATGCTTTGGAAGGCATTTTGCCAAGCAGCTCGTAGCCGCTTATGAACTCATCCAGTACCACGTCACCAACTACTCAAGATTATACAAGAGCATAATCATGGCATTTTCAGCAATAGTACGTAGAAAAAACAAGGTTTACTGAGACATGATTTCTGTAAAGAGATCACCCATCCCTATAAACAGTCACCATTTAGTGAATACTTTGTTCCTGTGGAGACGGGAAAAAGGTTGAGAACAAAATAAATGTATAAATAAAAATGTAATCAGCCAACTTCTCTGCAAATCCAGACTGATGTGCTTGTAAACGCAGCCTGCCATACTCAAATGTTTGGATCTAAACTGAAGAACATGAGACATTCTGACAAGAGCGATTACATTCCCTGTCCTGGCAAGATTGGACGTCAACCTCAGACTCTGTTCTCAGGAACCAGAGAAACGGCTCAGGGGAAAGAGCCTGCCACTCCTGGTCCAAGAACAGCATTTTTGCGGTTGGTTGGATAAAGTCGATGAATATTTTTAGACCTGCATATTTCACTGCGAGACAGTTGGGGGGGGGGGGGGTTCGG
>JAVQJD010044026.1:0-32448 GCA_036023655.1 Nannoperca australis
GTGTGTTACATATTCTGAAGGGATTTCCCCTCTTTGAAGTCCCTCACCAACAACCACTGGGACTCCCCTGCTTTTTATTGAGAATTACTGCGTCTGTGCTTGTTGGGTTGTTTCAACAAGCGTTGCAGCATTGGATTAAAAACAAAGAAAGAAAGACATGACATGTCAGTCACCTAGCCTTTAACTAACTTTAATAACTGCTGTTATTGTCGAGATCAGGCTACAGGATTCCAGCCTGATAATGGTGCGACCTGACACACTTGTGGCATCTGGAATGAAAACGAGCGCCCCTCTGTGTTGTGTCATGAAGGATGTAATTGAGACGCTTCACAACGTCCCACACGAGACGACTAGCATGGCCCAGTTTCTTTGCCTTCTCACCCTTAGTTTGACAAACTCTATGACTCAGTGTTTGTGACGTTGGCCCATAGTCTGCCATATCTCTCAGCCAAGACGACAAGAACGTCTAATCTGACCCAGAGACCAGATGTCTGTTGTGCAGATGTATCATGAAAAAATATAAATCAGATCAGGACTCAGTTCTGGGAGATGGCTGGTATTAAATTACTTGGATTTAGGGTAAAAAAAAAGCTTGATAGAGATATCACTGTGGGAGTAAGACAGAGTGTCAGTATATCTGACCATGTTCATTTGTTGCCGTGTGTGTGTGTGTGTGTGTGTGTGTGTGTACCTCAGCTGCTTGGCGTAGTTCTGCTCTATGTCCAGCCTCTCCTTGACAAACTTTGCGTAGCGCTCGAGAAAGTCGATGCCCCACTGAGTGTGTTTGTCCAGGTTATCAAACTGGTCCTGAAAGCAGTGAGGAAGGGGAGAGAAGACGAAAGATAAGTGCTTTTGATTCAGATGAAAGCCTCTTGAACTGGCAAAACAATGAAAAGCACAATTAAAACATATTTTGCATATAAATAACACACTGGAAAGGATTGAGAAGATAATGAAAAATCTTTTATCTTTCTGAAACGACTACATATCAACTCACACGTAACTGACATTACAAGGAGACAAAGTCAGGGTCAACACGAGGATCAAGTATTGCCACAAGGGAACATTAGCTTCCCCGATAAAGTCTGTGATCCAAATTATACACAAATGTCAAAAGATAAAGAAAAGGTCTCTCTACACTGTTGTCCTTCCCTCTCAACTCGCTCCTTCATTAGACTCCATGATCAGCTGATGATTACAAGAAGAACCCAGTCTGAGTGACCTTTAAGTTTTAAGTTATTATTTCGATTCTAGTAATAACACATGTTCAACACAACATATGATCTCATCACAATTTAGTGTGTCAGTTAAATGAATGTGTTAGGGCACAGCATCAGGATTATATATTTACTGCCTCATTTATTCATTGTTCAATGCTTCAACAGCAAACTTTCATGTAGAAATGTCTTTAGTTTCTTGCCACCTTACCATGCCAAGTTGCCAACACACCTTTGTGTAATGTTTTTTTTTTTGCGTGTTTAAGCCAACATATCAAAGTACTTTCTGCAAACCAATTCCCAAAGCAAGTCTTACAACTTGCACTTTGCTTGACCTAATTAATTCACTTCAGTGCACAATGTATTATCTTAATTTCTGGTTCATTTCAGAACAGCAAGCTGCAGGAAATACAACATAGTCCATCGATGCATTGCTCTCTGGCAGACAACTATTAGTGGTCACATGTTTGAGCACATTTGGACAGTAAATGGTACCAGCGCAGAACGCAACTCAACAGAACTCTCCAGCAAGAATCAAGTTTCGGGATGACATTCATAGCGTCCTAATATTGACCGAAAGCAGTGTGCTTTGGAAATGTGTTGGCTGTAATATGAAAGTATTCATTCAGGGTAGGTTCACCACACCTGGAGCCTGCACAGCACACACTGTCTTGTTGTGGGTCATTATAAAGTGCTTTGTTTAAAAGCACCACAATGATGGTAATAAGGAGGGGCTGGTGCTGCTCATTTGCTTCTTAACCCTGAATTCTCCGGCACAACTGGAGATCGAATCTGCATCTTTCCAGCCCACATACTGATCTTTAGGCCACCAAACAGGAACTGATATAAAGCTGCAGAAAAGAAGTCCGCCAAGACAGGTTCCACTCCAGATAATCTACGGGGTTTCCCAGCTTTTATATATGAAACCAGCAAATTGATCTCAATCGACGTCCGCATTGTGACACGTGTTACATTAGTGGCTGTATGGCAACTTGAAGCGACACCTCGACTGTTTTTAACTACAGAAAGTACTCCGTTAACACAGGACAATCTGAAGGCGGAGATAAGCCGGTGGCCTATTATTCTTAACTGTGGTCACTGAAATCCTGATATCCATTAAGTGTGCTGCCCCAGCTACCGCTTTGTGTGCTCTGCCTTTCTCAGTGTGTGTCAACACAAACCGAGGCCCGGGCTGGAGCAAATAAGGGTCTCCGAGGGAAATATGAGACAGCTGACCTCCTTGTTTGTTCAGTCATCTTTTTCTCCAGTCAAATGCTCGATCCCCAGTTACTATAGCTTTTGTTTCTGTGGCACTAATTGTTGTATTACATTCACATTATAGAATACTTTATTAAACTCCAGCGTCAGATGTTTGTAAAACATAGCCCAGACTATTTGAAATGGCGATACTGAAAACAACATTTGAAAGTTAACAAACCGTCTTGATGTGCGTCCACGTGTGTGGCAGAAAAATAAAAAAACAAGGGTGGACGAGATGGATGCAGCTGTACATGCTGTTGCAAAACCATAGCTTACATGTTCATTTCAAACAGGCGGTCAGCAGGACAGATGCTTCACTCTGATTGGTCTAACTGGTTAGGGCAAAGCTAAACAAAATATCCCCTCTTCCAACAAGAAATTGGCTAACATGAGCTCAATCTTAGGCTGAATGAAAGAAGTGAAACAAATTAGCAGTTTGACTATCAATCGGTTTTGACGTCCACCATAAGTGATTCACTGAAGCCTGTAACTAGGGGTCATATTTCCGCCGAGATCTGGAGGAAAACATTTGACAGAAAACAAGAGAATGCCTGCAGCCATCAGCCAAAGAATGAAATGACTAAACACAACTACTGAGACAAACAAAAGGACCCCAGCATGTTAAACAAACAGCGGCGAGGTGAAACGTGGCCTGGCACAGTAAACAGCATCCACTGGTCCCTGCCAGGCTTAAAGCCAGTTTTCGTCTTTAAAAAGATCTCACTGGTGCAAACAAGTGTCCAGCTAAGCATATGTTGTAGTTCACACACGAAGATTGAGCCCCAAAAGACGCAGCCAAAATGTTAAACGGCAACAAAGATAATTATACACAAACATATCAGGATGGCTGTTTTTTTGTTGCCCGTCTGACTGCCTCTGGAAAATGCAAACAGGCCTGTCCACCTCCCTTTTAGCCAGTGTGTCTGTCTGTGGTTGCGTCAGCCTGTGACGGACGCTGTCTGTGAATAAGTAATAAGAGTATGAGCTCATCCTGTAGTTTGTGGCGAGCTGAGCACAGACCGGCTCACTGGTGAAATGACAACATCTTTGGGGCTCCGGGTCTCTAAGCTTGCAGGAAAGGTGGGAGGAGGATTAAAATGACGAGGATGCTTTAAGAGTAGCTGACTGAATGTGCGCCTGCACTCAGTAACCCACGCTGCTGCAGCACCTGCACTGTCAGACAGTCTATCTCCTTCTGGCACTAACGCCTCCCACTCCAGCATAACATCATGAGGCCAGCAGCTGCTAACTTGCTAATGATACAATAGCTGTCCAACAGATTCCTCTCAGTGCTAGGTTAGTGAAGCATGTGTACAACAGAGATCAAAATATCATGCTCAAAAAAATCGGTTTTGATCCCAAATGCAACTTTCAGAATAGTCAAATTAGTCTGGTGCCAATATTTCTGTAGCTCTGTAAAAAAAAAATGTTGCCAATAACCAAATAATCTACTTGAATTAATAAAGATAAACATAAAAAATAAAAGATTTTGAGAATTATTCGAAATAGAAAAGGGCGATATAAACAGAGACTGATGGACCTCATATCAGCTGATTTATGATAGCGACAGAGAGGTGCTGCAATGGCAGCAGCAACACAACATCCTGTCACATAATCACCACATAATCACAGGAAGGAATGCCTTCACAAACAAAACAAAAGACCAGACCCTCGTCACAGCATTTGGGTGGTTGTACTGAACAGAACTAAATATTTTAAATCTGCACAACAAAAGGTTTCAACTAAATAAATAAAAAATCATGACAAACATGACATGGCAATACAAATAAAATACATAAATGATGACATGACATGCTACATGTTGTCTTGAAGACACCATACAAATTTAGTTAATATAACTGGACTCTAGTTTTGGCCATTACAGCTTATATCCAGGTTTCCTGTCCGCTTGTCACTGTGACCAGTGGAGAACAATATTTGTTTCCTTCCTGTGAACCCAAACCCAAAACTGGGTCACAGGTCTGTTGCTGCTGCTGCTGCTGCTTCTGCATTTCCTCACTGCCCCGTTTTAATGAACTTCAATCTCAGGGTGAGAGAATAAATTAGTTATTTCGCTTCCAGACAAGCAGAGCTGATGACAACCCTGTGGAAACAAGTCTTCTGCGCAGCCCTGATAACCAATCAGACGGACTAGACAGCCCCTCCCGAGCCAATCAGGGAGCCCGACAGCCTGTGTGCATTCCATGGGAGAAGGGAGGTTAATTAGCATAGGAAATGCTGCTAAGACAAAACACTAATTACACACTGTGGCATTCCAGAGCAGAGTGGGCGCGCTCACTCACACACAAACACACACTGTATCACCCAAACATGGCAGAGACTGGGTGGGAAATGTCAACTTGTCTGAAACACTGGCATCACTCTGAAGACCCCCAGGCTCTGTCTGCACTGTGTGTGTTTATTGTGTCTATCTGTGCTCATCTTCCTCGAAAACAACCAGAAAAAGAAGATCTCTTCCAAGAATGTGATGGGGAGAGGAGACACTGTGTGTGTGTGTGTGTGTGTGTGTGTGTGTGTGTGTGTGTGTGTGTGTGTGTGGGTGTTGGAGGGTGAAGTGGGAGTGTTAGGAAGGAGCTGAGTGGCATTGGGAGAAGGATTTTGAGAGGGGAGGTAAAAATAACAAGAGGAACGCAGGAAGAAAATTGGACGGGAGAACAGGCTGCATCTGTGTGCTATAATCATTATTTTGGTCTAAGTCACACAGATTCCTTTATTAAATCACAATCTTAAAGCACTGCAGTGTTTAAATAAACTGATTTCACTAGAAAACAAACTAATACTATAGATTATGCTAATTAATTACAATGTACTGGTGTTAGGGTTAGCTGATATCAAGCTGAAATGCCATACATACATTTTATATATATATATATATATATATATATATATATATAAAATCACAAAATCAAATTCATAAAAGTTCTGCGAAATCAATAAAGAAATGTGTAATGAAAGAATAAGATAGCATTGTTTGTTTTCGGACTGCTCAGCTATTTAAATACATAAATTGAAGTACTGTCTCCGGCCCATTCCATCAAGAGAAGGATATAAAGGATGAACATCTTATCTCGACACCATCTCACTGTATACACACATTTTCATATCATAAACTCTTAGATTTCAATCTATAAACATACGTGACAATTATATACACTCACTGCACTGCCATTTTTTCACTGTAACAGATTATAATGGAACTTTATCATTTTAAACAATTCAACAAAAGGTTTTATTTGCAGGTTAGGTTTTTTGACTGTGGGTTGGACAAAAGCCATTTTAATTACAGTTGAAAGAGTTGAACTGTGAGTAGAGACCAAAGCACCATATTGCATGTATAACTCACACACTCACACACTCAGGGTTTGAACAGACTTGGATTTGCTTCCAAAAAGGTTGTTGTGCTGAAAAGTCTCCAATCGCCATCTATGGGCAAAACAGACAGGAGCACTGGCCCGCTGTTAACTCCCCCCCCCCCGTTTACAAGCTCTCAGCCTTAATCTCACTGTATTTTCATCACCGATTCCCCAGATAGCTTTCAATAGAGAGCCCTTGTAACCCATTAGCCTAATTCTGTGTGTTGGCGGTTTGATGAAACTGTGCTTCCACTTCCTTCACTGCAGTTCCCTGGTGTAAAACCAACAAAATGACGGTTAGAAATGCACAAATATAGCTTCAGACATACTTCTAACCTGAATTCAAACATAACTAAGCTACTAAGTTTTTAACACAATTTCACAAACCGACAACAAGCGTCACGTGGAAAACGTGCTGCTGACCAACGTGTGAAAAGCTTCAACTTTTGACCCCGTTTGTCAGTGCAGTTTTCTGTGTTAGACATATGCCGAATGATCAAAACGGTTCCCTTTAACATAATCACTTGTTTTTGCTTTTGTTTTGCTGTGTTGCACCTGCAATCTAGACACAGATGCATTTCTTGCTCTGTTAAATGTCTCAGAGCCCAGGGATAACCGCTAATATTTTTAAGCACTGGCCCAATGGGCCAACAAGCCCCTAAATTAGTACATTTTTGGTGGCCCAAATGTGAACTTGTGTAAAAACAACTGGAACTGTAACCTACATGAAGTGTTTGGCTGCCACAGAGTAACGTTTTGTGGTCATGGTTAATGTCAAATCTTGTAGCCCATTTAATACAGTAGTCAACCTAACATGAGCCACCTAAAGTAGCAGTGCTGGTAACGTAATTATTATTTCAGTGTTAAGATCAGTTTTTAAACTAGCTGCGTTATCTATGCCCTGTAACACAAACACACTGCTCTATCACTTCATCATCTGTGTTTAATAATGTGTGTTTTTTTCTTTACCCTGCGGAAACAGAAACGACTGCGTGTCTGTAAAACTACACAAGCGCAGAGCAAGTTGGCTAATACACACAAGCTTGAGAGGAAATATGTGATTCATCATTTTAGGGGACTGAAATGAATCAGAGCGAGTCTCAGGGATCAGCTCTGAGCCAGTGTGCTGCTTAACTCCTGCAGGGAGTCACTATATTACTCCACCTTGGGCTCCATTCACATTAAAACTTAAATCATATGTTTTTGTTGTGTTGTCTGTGTGCGCATGCTGGAGAACACCAGTGGACTAAAATAAGTTCCCGTGACAGGCTTCAGCTATTGTCAACTCAGGCGATGCATGTTTAAATCAGTTCAAACGGTTCAGTGAGGAGAATAAATGGGGGTTTCTTCCTCATGTAATACCTGGAGCTTTGGTTTCCCAGTCTGTGCATTGTTTACTGCGCACATGGATGATTACCTCAAACAGAGTGCACTGATTTACACCTTGCTACCAGCTGTGCAGTTGTTACAGAGGAAAACAAGATCTGTTTTAAGTCCCGCTCACAGATGCGTTGTATATCAGCACAACGGCAAAGCCATGAAAACTGTTTCAGAAGTGAAAATCTTGTATTATTGTAATCTCTCTTGACACACTCTCCACCAGAATGTGTGCTTTCAGTTTCTAAAACGGGGGAATCAGCCGAAGTCTTCGTCCATTCACCCAGGAGAGGATTTAACAACAACCGGTGTTCATTGTGTGCCAGTAAACACAGCTCAGGGGGAAACATCCAAAAACCCTTTCCCCAAAACTCAACAGGAAAGCATCAGGGGAAAAAAACATTGCGACAGCTAATAAATACCTTAAACACAGCAAGCAAAAAAGATCGACCTTCTCTAGTTTCCACTTCTTAAACTTGAGCATTTGCTGCTTTTTCTGACTTTATATATCATTGAAAACTGAACATCTTTAGGTTTTGGTGTGTTGGTTGAACAGAACAAGCCATTTGAAGTTTTACTTACCCAAGAAATTGTAATGGACATTTTCACTAATTTTAAAAAGGTCAAATGATTAATCAATAATAAAAAATAATCAGTCAGGGGTCTGTCACCAGGTTGTGGCTTTTGTTGTTAATGTAGGATTCATTCAAAAGAACCCCCCCAAAACATATTTGCTACAAACCCCAGCATTTACCACTTTCATACATACTGTCCGTCTCAACAACATATTTCTGGCTGTTGGTCATTTTTTGTCTTTGAGTGAACACAGAAGACTCATCAGGAGAAGTTTGTGTCCGAGTTAGAGAGGAGTCAGTCAAACATTAACCCAACCATGCCGCAGTGAACTCCGTTCCACTAAATACCCTCTACAGTGGGTCTATTATCTCTGCGAGAGCCATCCAGCGAGTGTTGCCTCGTGGCACTGCTGTACTCATGTACTGATATTTAGTCAATAAAACTTATTGTTTTGGACACTTCTGTGGAGAAGAGTTTCAAGTCATGCATGCAGGTAAATGATTAAATGAGGAAGAAAAATAAAATGATATGTCACTTTAAAGAAGTGGCTGTCCTCTACAATACGGCCATAAATCAGCGACAGCAACAATGCATTTTTCTGACTGTGGAAAGAATGGCACCTGTTTAGCAAGAAGAGGGGGGGTGCACTGAACATGTGTGTGTCATGTGTTAATAATCAACATGGATGACACAGACTCCATCATCTGACCTCCTTTACCACAATAAGCACTCTGTTGCTGCGGCCAGCCATGCATATCGTCTCTCTCTGTCTGTCTTTTATACAAACAACAAACACTTGTGCTTATTTAGGCCAATGTGCTTCATGTTGAAAGACAACAACGCCTGCTAATGACAATCCACCTTTTCTCCTCTGCCCTTAACTCTTTAACTCTAAACTTGGACATCTTTTAAGCGTGAAATTTAAAAGCACATCGTGGCAGTAATTTTAATTTCGAGATTGTTTATGTCAACTCGAGATGGTTTAAATATACAACAGTAAAAAATGGGCCATGGGCACCAAACCTGACAAATCATGCTGCCCGGTGAGCTAAGGACAACACAACAGAGGCAACAGAGGAAGAAGACTGGAGGGCCGCCGTTGGCCTGGAAACACGGAAATCTTGGCTTGGATGCAGAAACTAGGATGCACAAATATATACAAGAGTAATGATGAGAAAGGTCTGCAGTGTAAAAATGTAATGAATAAAAAAAGGATATATAGATAGTGCCACAAAGAGTTGGAGCCAAAGGACGTGTTACATTTTTGATCAAAAGTGGCACTTGACATGCCAAATAAACGTTCAATTCAGGGGCCGGATCCTTCATGGTATCCCAAAACGCCTTATTAGGGTCCTTGTAAGGATGCGGCCCCTGAATTGAGACGCAGCTTATAGTTTTGCATTGTACACTGGCAGTGAACAGCTTTCTCATTGGTCCACCAATACAACCTCTGTCTATTGGTCAATTCTGTTATTTTGCATCATAAGCCAAGAACATTCACATTAACCTGCAAAACATTTCACAGTGAAGCCTCACGTGTGGCTTTGCACGAAAGGACTCCGGTATCACATTCGTTCCAATGAAGATGAATTGAGAGGAGCTGATCGCCGGCGATGTGAGGCAACATTTAACCACAGGAAACACATTATGTCCTTTAGTCACAGTTATTACGCATGGAAATCACATTAAGTACAGGCAGCATAAATAACTGCTAATCCGCTGACACCCGTCCCCAAATTCAAGGGTCTGACTCCAGAGCATTCCCACTATATTTACTATGTGTCTGTGGACGCACGCACGCACGCGTGTAGCTAGCTCATCAGGTTTCAAAGCAACCTGATCCCCTCTTTTGTCTTGCTCTCCTGCTGCTTCACATACACACCCTGACAGACTGGTTAGGCGAGAGAGAGCGACAGAGAGAGAGAGAGACAGAGAGACATATGATTGTATATGTAGATGAATGTTAAACTAATCCAGATATTATCATGCCCTAGCAGGCCTTAGATAAAACGTAACCATGTTGCCAACACATGCGTGCTCCATGGCTGTTTTCACATAACACGTCTTCTTATCACGGCTCAAACGGTGACGTTGGGGAGACACGCTGGCCTCGTTTGTCAGAGGAGACCAGAAGTCACGTTGGGGATTTCTCATCACACACCACCCCTAAAGGTTGACCAGCCTGTTAAGGTGCAAACATGTTCGTCAACTTAAACTGCTTTGTTCAGCAGGTCAGCACAGTCCGTCTCTTTCTTGTAAAGAAATTAAAAACTCTTCAACCAACAGAAATGCAAATCAACAAAAGTCAACCTTGTCCTCTAACCTTGATTTGCAAATGAGTGAAATCTGAGAGCTGCAAGTCCTCTCCAGATGTCCCGTTTTGACCAGCAGAATAATATCATCATACTGTGTTGGTTATGGCAGACAAGTGAGCTACATCTTTTAGTTCATAAAACACAACACGGGGACAGTGTCAACAACAACCTGGAACACAAACTAAATTATATAAAATTGTTAACATTGTGGGAGAATTTGGATGAAACTACAAACTGGTGTCTACTCATTCATGTCAAACTGAACCAAGATGAGAGGCACCAGTTCTGGAAATCAGGATTTCATTTAAGTTATGCAAATGTGTTTGTTTTCTTATAGTAAATTAAATCTCTTGTTTTCAAAGAGAAAACAATGCATTGATTGAATTTCTCAATAATTACATAAAAGGTTAATGAGCAGATTATCAATGATGGGGGGGGGGCCCTCTGACACTGAAGGTCGGACTAGCGGATTTCCGGGGTCCCTGTCTGATCTAAAAAGGGTGAAACAGAGGAAACCCTGTTCTTTTAGACAGAACTGTGAGGGCGCTTTTATTTAAATCATCTTTTAACAAAGGTAATAAGACGTGTTTCAGGATGACATTAGTTTACAAAACACACACACACTAATAAGATAAAAGGACAATGTTTACACCAACACTGTCACAATAATACAATTCTAACTTAGACACAATACATAATAAAATATTAATAAGCATAATATTTCTGATTTCTGAAACAAATAATTGTCTCACTCCAGCTCATACATGAGCAACAAGGCTGATACAGTTACAGTACCAGTATTTATTTCACATTAACTCCACAGCAGCCATTACACATCTGGGAGTCATCTGAGTTAACAGCTTAAACAGCCCGAGGCACGGCCCAGCCACCTGTTGAACCGCTGAGGCCAGTGATGGTGGTTTTATGGTTGCTTCACGTTAGCATCGGCCATACAACAACACGGCACATCTATCAGCTGAATATGTTGATAGCTCTGCCCGCAGTCTCCCATCCACCACCGCTGTGCTGCACACAAACACAGCGCACTTGTTCAGCTCAATGCAAATTGTTATGAAAAAGATAAAACAAAAGCTGACTGTATGTAGCCGTCACCTTAGCACCGTGTAGCACAATAAGACACTTATTTTACAGTTTAGCAAATTTTTGTACATTTACCGGCTGAGACGGCAGCTCCCACTCCCTCTACCAGCAGCATCTACATTAGCAGAACCATACTAATGTGGATTAAAGACAAATGATGAATGAGTGATAAACTGCAGTCACTGTTTTGATGTCAGGAGATAAAATGGAGCTTATATAGGGACTTTGCAGCTTTATACATTGCTGTTACTGCTCCAGAAGCAATATTGTGTTATTTAAAACATAAATTAATTCTAATCCTGCTCTGTATATATTCTTCCATTCACAAACAATTTCAACCAGACAACATCTTAAAGTTTCATTTGAACCTTTGTGGAACTAACTTAAGTAGTTACTAAAAAGTTGTGTCTCTGATGGAGCAATGACTAGGCTGGGTGGACACACACACACACACGCACGCACGCACGCACGCACGGCTAATTTAAGCACAATCAGTTTCTGTGGTAGTCCACCCTATTAACCACAGCGTTTCCTGTGTGTGTGTCCAATATGAAAGAACAGGATGTGATGATTACTATATCTATAACAATCCATGGAGCTGTGTCATCAGACCATATGTGCATGCCTCTGTACACACACAAACACACAAACAGCTCATTCATCTTAGAAAGCAGCCACAGCACCCCTGATTTATCTTACCGCTGACTCAAGTGCCATAATCACAGCTGGGGTTTGGCATGAGGCTCCCGGCTGTGTGTGTGTGTGTGTGTGTGTGTGTGTGTGTGTGTGTGTGTTGACCCTGACACCTTCCCCTCAGTGTTCATCCTGGTTAGTGTGGTTGACTGTAGGCTGTGACACTTGGTTTGGGTGCTGACAGCTGGCACTATTTTTAGGTAATAAACACATCACATCAGTTTTAGTCCACTAAGCACTGAAAAGCAAAAACCTAACTAGCCTCTCTCCGGACAGCTTATCTTGTGACTAGCACAAGCAAGTGTTAGGTAAAACACCGCATGTAAATGAGCAAATGTTCACTTAAATATGTAAAGTGACTGGGTATACAAATCATACATCTGCCTCAGCAGACACGGGCGCAGCCGGGCCGACGTGCTGGTTAAACAGAATAATTAGACATTGTGGGAAATACCCTCATTTGCTTTCTTAGAGTTAGAGGAGAAAATTAAAACCACTCAAGCTACAGCCAGTAGCAGGTTAGCTAAGCGTAGCATGGAAACTGAAGACAGGCGGAAACAGCTACATACTATATGCCCTATAGATCTAGTTTTTAATCTTTGTGTAATTGGAAAGATCTATTTGACAAGTGTCTCAGGTAGTTTGTAGGGTCAATGGAACATCCCCTACAGTGCTCCCTTATATGCAGTGACAATTCCCTTTAAATATCTGCATTACCTCAACAACTGCCTGCATTCAGTGGAAACATCTCCTCCGATAAGCCTTCACCACAGTATAAATAAGCTTGTAAGCATGCCCTTTTGCTTCCTGCAGGGAGCGACGGGGCATGACTGTCTTTATCATGTGACAGTCTACGTGTGCTCATGTGGGGTTTTTTTTCTCCTGCTGTCTGCATGTTTAAAAAGCAGAGAACAACACATACTGGCCAGCATAGTGTACGTCCCTGTGAATGTGTATCAGGTGGATTAACCATTAACTGCATATCCTTTAACTACTATATGACAGGAGGCCAGGACAACTACTGCGGCTGCCGTCATCAGCTCAGCTACTGTAGTTTTACACAGCATTTGAGCCATGACCAACAATACTGAGAAAACTGTACACACATTGGGGTGTTGGGAAATATTTCTGTTGCAGATGAAAAATGTCTTTGCACACTGCTCAAGCAAACTGGCATATCTTAAATACTAAAAGAATGTACATAGTTCAAATAACTTGGAGTGTCAAGAAGTGTTTGGTTCACGTTTCTACATTCAGAAAGGTTTTGGATTAATACGTTTTAAGTTTTTATTCAGTAAAATGTGATGAAAAAACGTCACATCTTTTTTTTAATTTATGACACAATTTCAATACTTTTATCAATTATAATGACTTCTTGACTTACGTGAACTTTTAGCTGAGGTTGTATAGATTTTAGGGATATGAAGCATTTGAAGATTCTCACAATAACCATTTCTATTGCAGAGTTCAAAGGGTTAACATGAGTTGTTGCTGCTTCAGCAGCTCTGCGGCTCGTCTTCAGCCGCAGAGCATGGGACCATAATGTGTTGGCAGTTGCTGTTGTGTACTTGTGAGTAACAAATTAAGAGGGTTGAAATGAACAATGGCAAGTGTAGACTAGGAAAACACAAAGTAGTGTTTGTTAAAGGCTGCTTTGGGTTTAAATGAGCTCCCGAAATGACTGTAGAATCTGAATCTTGTTGGAGACTGTTGCTGTCACCCACAAGTCTCTGCAATTTATAGGTGGCTGTTTCAAACACTGGAGGCTAAAGAAGGCTCAGGTTGTCAGGAAGAGAAAAGGACTTTTCCAAAGAAAAGGGACAACAAATCCTCTACACATTTATGTTTTTATTTAGAGTTTCTGATCAACAAGAGCCTGCTGCTCAGTGTGTTAACATCCTTTATTCTGCACTCGGACTACCTGACGTTTTATAGCCTGGGGTACCCACAGTAACCAGGGGGTACACTGTGTACTTCATGGACAGGTTACCTAGGTAACCAGAAACCCTCCACGCTGAGCAGCTAGTGTAAGTGAGTATGTGTGTGTGTGTGTGTGTGTGTGTGCACAAATAAGCAGTTTTATTGGGCTCTGAAGCTTCATCAGCCAAATAAACAGCCTGGGAAAACTCCTGTGTTGCTAGAATTAGCATTGTTTTCTCATGTGGGCTGTGTGTTGCACAGGGAGGGAGATGGTAGGGGGTGGGGCTGTCCTAGTTACACTCGTTCATGTATATACACACTTTTGAACATGATGTCTGTATGTGAGGTATGTGCATTGTGGTAAATTCCTGCCAAAAGCCAGTGTTTCCCATACACACAGACACTTATTGACAACAACAGCAGAAAAATGCACCACAAATAGATTCTGCTGGCTGATACGGCAGCATAGTAAAATTGCTTTTGTATCACTTGTAAACAATGCCAGCTGCTACGTCAGCACAAGGTGGTGGGGAACCTACAAGAACCTTTAAGACGGTTCCTGGAATTCCATAGTCAAAAGAGGAATGGTAACCTTGAGGTCACAACCTCATGTGGAGTTGATATGCAGCTTAAGTCACTAGTTTTAGTTCATTTATATGACAGGGTTTTATCCCCATACTGGGAGCCCGCAAACAATTTCCACAAACATCCGACTCCATTGAGACTTTTAGTTCAACATTTTGTGGTTCTATCTGCGCGAGGAAGCGAGCGAGAGAAAGAGGCGCGGGAGGAAAAGTGAAACTTGCTTTTCAGCGAATCCGAATCTCCACGTGAGTCTGGCTGACTTGTGTGAAAGAAATTCACATTACATCACTGGTTACGTGGTTGTTTGCGCCGGTCTTGCTGGAGTTTGTCTGAACTCACCACTCTCTCCCGGCACTGTGGCTCACTGTGAGTGGCGAGATTTCCTGTTGGCTGAATTCATATGGTTTTTAAACATTAGGTCTGCAGGTTATGTATGTGATGTTGTTTTAGCTAATGTATTTTACTCCGTGTCAGAGCATCTTCTCTTTCACTCATCTAGTTGGCCATACAGGGAGACAATTCTGCTTTCCAGGAGTCGGTCAAACTACCAACTACCAAGTGCAGCCGGCTACTTTCTTATTCTAATAAAAAAATGTTTAATTAAGTTGCGATTCACTATGCGTTACATTTTACGACCACTAGTCTCCAATTGAAAACATTGCAAGCATGATGAAACGTGCCTGTATTGGCTTAATGACTCAACAAATGAATGATCTTTATTTACATTGCACTTTTTACAGCAGAGCCATCTCTAAGATGCAATGCAAACACACACTAAAACAAATGTATCAAATGTAGGCTGCGCCGATCGGCTTCACACTGAAATATACACTTTAAAATATCCTAGAAGGCGTTGTATTTTCTTATCATTGACCAATTATGCAAAGTAATGTCAGAAATGAAATCTGATGTAATGGAACGTTTCATTGTATATGATGAAATAATGGCATTAGAATATGCCACATGTGCCACACAGACATTTACCTTGAGGTTTCACTGTCATTCTTGAATTACCTTTAGTTATAGAAGGTTTCACTCTCCTACCCAGTTTAACTCAAACAAAAACAAAACCCTATCCCATATGTAGCCCCTGGGAGAAAAAAGGAGCTCCACATCACTAAAGTCTATTTAAGGGACCATGACATTAAACCATTTTAAAAACACTGCACCATTTTATTGTGCCCTGTGGGAAACCCTTACATTAAAAGTGTCCTGTTCTGGAGAATTCCTCCTGATCGGGCGTAAAGAGGCAGGGTTTGTTGATGGGGGTGGACGAAGAGTGTTGGCATGAGGATGGAGATGACGGGAGATTATCAAGAGGAGCCAATGAGTCTATTGTCACATGACACAGACACACAGACACACACACGCACGCACGCACGCACGACACTTGATTCATTCATGCTTGATTTATTCTCCATGCTCTAACATAGGTTGCCAAGGGAAGGGCCAAGAAGTAATGGTACTGTAGAGACAGAGATGCAGATCACCAAACATGGAAGTGAACCAACAATCCTGCACAATGGACGCTTCATCTCAAGCACTGTGTTATCCCTGTGCCCCTTTGCCTGTCTGAAGTAATTTGGTATTGTGTCCGTCCACAGAGCAGATAGCATCAGTGCAGCACAGGTGAGCAGGTTTAGCAGGCCGCTGATATATGATGTTTAGTACACAGCAACCAAAGGACATCAGCTGGAGGACATCTTGCATCTACATCACAGGGTCCAGGGACCACAGGATCCACGGCCATGGTAAACACATTAGTCTCAGTGCTGTTGTAGTCAACCCAAATTAACCCAGTGTGCAAAATGATTAGAAACGGGCATGTCACCGATGCTATTCCATGACGTTGTCAAATTGCTTGTTTTGTTCAACAGCCGAAACCCTAAAGATATTCAATTTACACGTGACGTGACTTCACTTACGTAACTAACATACTTATTTTAACCCAAGCCCTTTACTTTTCTTAAATCTAACCAAGTATTTTATTTATTTATTTAGTTTATTATTGTTACCATGAAAACGAGCCCTTAGTTAATGAACAGGGCTAACACAAGGGAATGCCATCAGAATAAAGACTGTGTAAGCATGTTACACAAGCAAGCGTTAGACTGACAGCAGCCAGACATCCAGCAGAGGTTTAGTGTAATGACTGGGTTGGAGATGTAGGGAAAATTTACCAGAAACATTCCCGACATCTTCCAATTTTCCACATGTCCCTAAAGCCTGCATTTTTATCCACAGGCTAATAAAGTAACTGACTAATAAACAGTTGATAGACAGGCTGACTCCTGGAAGACAGCAGGCAGTGAACGCAGCTGCAGCTCTGACCGAAGACCAGCATCTAAACAAGTCATGGTGATTCAGTTTGGACTTCCTGGAAATAAGTTATAATAAAAAAAACTGATGTTGTAACAGTAGATTCAAAAAATATATAAATAATGATAACTTATCTTTATGACTGATATGAAGAAACACAATGAGCCAACAGTTAAAAATGCAATTCTTGTGCCACATATCTGCCACAAGTCAAATATCTAACAATAGGCCAGACTTCATTCTCTGCATTTCTCCAGTAAAAAGAAAATGCACTGCTTCCATCAGATGCTGCAGGTACATATAATAATCCTAGAGTTAGAGATACCTCTGTTGACCCTTTTCATACAAAAGAAAAGCGATATCACACCATGGAGGAGGGTCGCATAACATGTGTTGACCCACTTACACTGACGGAAAAGAGGTTTAACCAGGGTCACTGCGTTGGTCTGAAAGGCATGCAGGTGTGATGGTGCATGAATCCAAGAAGAGCTTGCCTGCCAAACAGCTGGCTGGGTGGATACAGCTGTGACCGCATCCAGAGGGAGGACGGGGAGGTGATGAGGGAGGGGGAGAGGAAGGAAGAGAGGGAGGGAGAGGAAAAAAGAAGTAGTGGGGATAGAGGAAGAAGGCAGCGTGTGTGCGTGTGTGTGTGTGTGTTAGCTGTAGTAGTTCCCCATAAATGAAATTAGGTTCAGAGGACTATGGATTGGATTTTGGTAGTTAATCGTCTCATTTGTTTGTTTGTCCATATGTCATGCAGGATATTGCCAACACCATTCATCAGATTAGATTTTTGAGAATGTAATGCACCTCATCTTGTGTAGAAAATGTTCACCTGGGCTATAGGCTATGCTACTATTACTTGCCAACACATTTGGCTGTGCTGTGCTACTGTACCATTACTGCAACTACTATCAAACGCCCTGCAGCGCACACCTCCACATGTTTTCAGATATTCTGATTAGACCTCAGCTCATGCTGAAGTTGGGCTACAAATGACACGAGGTGATCAAACTCCATGTACGTTATAAGAATGATAAATGTAATTTGTTCCACTCCAACAGCTGCAAGTATAACTTAAGCATTACAAAAGCACGGGGCTTCTGCATTGGTGGCAAGTCCAGTTTGAGGCCAAAACACAAAACGTTTATAATATTGTGAGAGAGCATTTTACAATTATGGACAGTTACCATGGCAGCAATCATTTCATCTATGAAAGGTAAACAGTTAAAGTACGGCGTTGCAAAGTAATCTACCAGGAATGTGCACTTGCACATATTTGATTGGCCACAGCAGCACCTTGCCAGATGACATCACCGCAGCTCTAGTCTGCCAGAGCTGCGGGGAGATCTTCTGTTGTCATCCTGCTCGACCTGTCTGCAGCATTCGACACAGTCAACCATCAGATCCTCCTCACAATGCTCCTGGACCTGGGCATCACCGGCACTGCACTCACACTGCACTTACAATAGTAAGTAAATAAGTAAGAAATCATTATTTATGTAGAACTTTTTAAAACACACAGTTACAATTAGTGTGTCACACACACAAAGTAAAACAATGATTCAAGAAAAAATTTATTATAATATAAAACACAGCACAAGGACAGTTGATTCATGTTGTGAGAAAAATAGATCTGTAGATCATCAGCATAACAGTGATATGATTCGTCTTAAAAGCAGCTGAACAAATGACTCACAGGAAGCATGTACAGTGAGAATAGGATTAGTTCAAGGAGCGACCCCTGAGGGACTCCACACGCAGGGGAGCCGAAGAAGACACGATTGTTGATATAAACATAAAAATATCTATTAGTCAAATAAAAATGGAGCCAGTTTAAAGCTGTACCCGAAATGCCAACACAGCAGTGTTGTAGTCAAGACCACCTAAACCGAGACCAAGACATGACCGAGACCAGAGTGTATTGAGACCAATACAAGGCCAAGACTCTGAAGGGACCAAAACCAAGGCAGGTCGAGACCAAGACCAAGATCAAGGTAGGCCGAGAAGGCGTCAAGACCAAAACCAAGACCAAATCAGCGCGAGTCCCACACTGCATGACACAATTAGATAAAATGTGGAACATGCAAACCAAATGCACTCTTCAAATTGTCATTTGTTTTCTAGGAGCAAACAAATACAAACACTAAAGCACTGAAATCATCTTAACCATCTTTATTCAACACTCATTTTCCATGTTTTACCATTCACCTAAGACAGTACAATTGTTTGTGCAAAGCATCAGGTTTTCTGGGTGACTCTTGTCTTCCCCTACAAATATTAAATACAGACTGTATCAAACATTTATTCAATACTTAAGTCTTTACTTTTCTTGCTTTTCTTAAACAATATGTTTTTTGTTGTTTTTGAACCAACAACAAGCATTGTATACATTTTGGAATTTACTAACCTCATAGGTAGATATAGAAAATAGAACAAAGAATGCCTGCCAGAAAAGCTGTAAATAGCCAAGATATATTTGATGCTTGTACAAAACAATAATATAAGTAACATAGTAAATATATATGAAATAGTGATGCTTAGGAACAATCATAGAGAGTGTGAACTAAGATAAGATAAGATAAGATAAACCTATATTAGTCCCTCAATGGGGAAATAGCAGGGCATACAGTAGTAGATATAAAAGATGAAAATATAGCATGCGAAAGAGCTTTTAAACAACACAGAATAAAATAGAAAAATATATATATATACAAAAAACCCAGTGAATTTACATTATTGTGAATTTTGTTATTGCAGTGATATTGATTATTGCACAGTGAACGTTATCAGTCTGTGTACGTACACCGGGAGCAGTGCTGGTTGTAGAGTCTGACAGCAGCAGGGAGGAAGGAAGGACACATTTAAGATTGCTTTTAAATTAGAACCTAATAGAGGTAAAACATTCAGTGGCCTAACTGCAGGTGTCATAAAATACCAAATTATTTTCAAAAATGATGACATCATATGCCAAACCCAAACAAACTGCAGTGGTAAAACACTCTTCATAAATCCAAGCTCCCACCAAGGGTAAAAACATAAAGGGGTGGTTGCTAAACACCACAAAACATGGAAATGAGTTTAAAGTAGAGAGAGATTGCAACATTCTGAGATTGCAACATTCTGTGGTCTCATAATAATGCCCCTTCTACTAAAAACCCTCTCCACTGGTGCCGGGGAGGCAGGAACTGAAAGCACCTTTAGTGCAAAATTGTGAAGTTGTGGGAATATGCCATGGTTTTTGGCCCAGAAAACAAGTTCAACAGTGTCAGAGTCATGTATGGCATCAAAGTATGTGCTAATCTGTGTTACAATTCTTGAATCCTGGGCTGAGTTGCTCTTCTTGTAAGCCTTGTAGCGGTACAGAAGGCGCGGTCATTTGAGTGGTGGCGAATCACTGGGTGGGTTGCATCTCTTGCACTGTCCACTATGTTCTCCACCTCTGAGATCAAAGTGTCTGAAAAACACAAACAGATTAGATTTAAAGGGATAGGGTGTCTGCACATATAGGAAAGTTACATTTAATACTTTAAGGACATTTGTATAAAAGTATTAAGTATAAAAGTATTAAGTATAAAAGTATTAAAGTATAAAGTGAGTTTGGTTTATCTATAATTTTCCCAGCAGGTTAAATATAAAGACAGTATCACGTTCAGTAGACCAAGATATTTACCACATTGTTACGGCAAAAATAAACACATGAAATTAAAACCCCATGAATTCAACTTTAAGACAATTTAAGGCTTTTTTAAGGTCTAATACTTGCAAATGACAAGACTGTATTTTCACCAGATAAAAAATGTATATTAACCTGTCAGTGTCTTCTTCAGTTCATCTCTCAACTTCTTCACTGATGTTGCATTTCCCCCATTGTTAACATCCAGATCCACCCATTTTAGGCCAAACTGTGGATCCAGCATGGTAGCCAAAAAGTACACAATGTGGAACAGTCTTATTAGTGCCAAACATAGTCTCAAACCTGTCTCTTAACTGTAAACTGCTATGTAACAGACTTGTGAACCATGATGTTTTGGCTATGGTGCAGGAGATTGCCTTAACCTCCTTCATGCCATCATTCACAACTAACTCCAGAGAGTGGGAATTCACCTGATGACCAGAGTAATTCTGTCTTCCAATTCAGTGCTCATCATCTAGATTGTCCTACTCACTCTCACTGTCATCAGACTGTTGTTGTGTTTGTGTTTGTGTTTTCCTGACACCGGGATGCCAGTATCCTCCGTTCCCCAGCTCTAACAGCTTCTGTCAGCCAGAGCTCCGAGTAACGGGACGCCAGCACCCTGACCACTTACCTTCAGCAACCACATTGGCTTGCTTATCCAGGGTTCCTGGTGTACTGTCCTTGCACTTGCATTAACATGCAAAGCTAGACAGCTAGTTAACAGTTGGACCTGGCTCCCAATAAAGACAAGGCGTAACTTTTCTTGTTGTTTAATTAAAGTAGATCCCCACTGTAAAACTGTAACACACACACAAACAGTATTGTTGTTTAAATACACACACAGGTTATTTCTCTTACATGTAATAACATAAAGCTATTACACATCATATAAAATAATTAACTCAAATGGGTGAAAGTAGAATTATCCTTCCAACCTCAATAACCTATAGCAAATTTGTAAGGGCTATTGCTACAAACAACTGATCTCTTAGCAGCTAGAAGGCCGTTTTAACTGTACACATACAAAAGGTGAAATGTCGGACTGAACACAACGTTGCAAGCCAATACCATCAATATCACTCATGCTTCCTTGCACGCTATCACAGTTGACCAGTTTAACGTTCGTACCAGGTATAAATATACAAATATAATTTGGCTAGCCCTAGCCAAAACAGCGCATTTACTTTACAAAGTACAGAAACCCAGTCCTTATAGCAGCGTAATTATACACAGTAAGTTACATCCACTCGATACACATATGGTACAATACTTACAGACAAAAGGGTGTCCTGAGCAGCAATGTAAAGAAAATAACTCCGGCAAGAACGGCAGACCAACGTTTACTTTAGTTTCTCTCAAAATAAAACTTAAGTCCTGTTGCCAAGTAAAGCGTAGAACATAAGGTTGCAAAACATGTAATACCCTCTTTTACCACAGCAATAACTAACAACTTTTAACACAATGTAAGAGAGCGGCACACCTGACATCGGGATGCCCGGATCCTCCGTCCCCCAATCAGCTCTGGTCGACTCGAACCTCAGCACCGGGATGCAGGCACTAACTCTTCTTTCTCCGGCCTTGCACCTGGCCAAGCCTTTTCTGGCCTTCTGTTCCAGCCGTTTTCAGCCCAGCAGGCAACTACCAACTACACCCTTTCATCCCCCACCCTTCCACAGTTCCCACAATCCCAGCAAGCAGACCCTAAACGGTAATTGCATAAATCTTGCTCATCAGATCATGCCTTCCCTTCACCAACCACCTGTCAACGTATTCCTTGAAAGGCACGAAGGCCATCTCTGCCATCAGATAGCCCTCCTACCGGTTCCAGAGAGCTCACTCCCACAGAGTGTGTGGAATTTTTCTCTGCTACGCCACTACCAATTACGATTTTCTTATCGTCCCCCCACTCACCGTCAACACAGTCCATTCCAGGCTGCCCTTCCAATCGAAAGCTCAACCAAATTGACCTTCGGGTCTCCAACTTCCTCTTCACCCTAGACCGCACCAAAAACAACAATTTCTCTCCCTTCCGAGCCACCTCAGCTCCACCCTTCGTATCGCTTCCAGAGGGCGAACCTTTACTTGCCGTCAACTGCTTCATTCATCCCATCTCAACTATCTCACCCTCATGACATTTTTGCTGGAAATGTTTCTTATTTCCCTTGGAGAAGGGAGCAAATAAAATACTCAACAAATCGTTGTCTTTTGATATTTTTAATAAATCAATAACAAAGCAAATAATAAAAAAAGAAAGAAAGGAAAGTTAAAACACTAAATTGAGGTACACACATTGTTTTCACTAAGCAGGCCTAATTCACTGAAAGGAATGCACAGAGTCCAACTCTATTTCAGCTGAAAGGACAAAGATCATACACCATGAGCATATGAAGCATATGACGCCAAAGGGCAGTCGTAGTCACATACTTATAACTTCATTCAAGTCAACTCCATTGCTCAGTCTTGTCTATCCAGCTCAGTGTTCTCACCCTGGGATAAGAACACAGGTCAGGCTGTTCTTAGTTTCCAAAACAAGTTGTCTCCAGTTTCTATACAACAGAGTTGACACAGACACAAATTATCTAAGTGCAGAGAGTACACATTATCAATATTCACATACAGTAATTACAGCAAAGCATATTAAATCATAAGAATTGTATTAATGAGACATTTTGCCATTACAACATTCAGCCGTATACTGACGCCACTCCTTTTGCCAGTTTTGGGGGGTTAGTACAACCTTAAATTGTTTGCAGCAGAATGGTCCCCAGAGTTGGCAAAACACGTCAGGTCCCTTCTGCCGCACTATTTGAAATCTACCCCATGACTGGGACGATTTGTGTCGTCCCACAAATCCATCCTCGTATACTCCAACAACTTAGCAGTTGTAGACATAATCATAAAGGTCTCCGCACAGCTCATGTCCCAGGTCACTTCTGTGCCATCTCTGACTCTCTTTCTCATTCCAGAAATTCAGACGATTGGCCCCTTTTTGCGAACACCGACCCAACTCCAGTCCCTACATATTCTGTACTGATGTCCAACCCGTAAATCTGGCCTTAATACCCCTGATTGTCGACTCCCGGCACCCCGTCCTCAACAGCATATTGCCTAACGGCCATCAACACACTTTCCATCAATGTTTACTGAGCAACATTAGCTTTCTTTTAAATTAATAACCGGTAGCGCCCGAGCATAGCTTTCAGCCACCCTGAGATAACTGCCTTGCTCAAAAGACTTCTACGCCAACATCCTCGCTGCCTTCCTCTTACCACGGACTTGTTCTCCATTTGCATACACACCATCTGCTCCAGTTATAGCAGTCCTCATGTAGCTCGAACCCTAGAAGCCATGTCGTTGCTCGCCTTTTCTGGTTTCCTCAGATTCTTTGGATTCACCACCGCCACCATTCGCTTTGACCCACGCCGCCACACCTGTATTTCTGACTTGTGTCATTTCTCAGACGACACAATAGTATTTACTTAAAGCAAACCAAAACTAACCAATTTGGTCAGTCTACTCCCGTCTTTTACTTCAAGATTCTATCTTCGCTGAATCCTTTCGAGACCCTGGCCAACTACTTTCAATTCCGGAAATCCCAGAGCATAACTTCGCCAGAACCTTCTTATCATCAAGTCCAGGCCGGTGGTCACTTGGTTTTGGTTGCACCACCACTTAAGCAACATACTAGCTTTGTTCGGCATCTCTCCCGTCCATTACTCCGGATACTCCTTCCGGATCGTATCTGCCACCTCAGCCTCCCACAATGGCATCCCAGAATACTTAATCCAAATAACGGGCCGCAGGTCCTTGCAAGCATACCACCATTACATCTATTCAGATCTCAAAGATCTCAAATCCGTTCAATTTCGTCTAAAGTAATGGGAGGTTTTTGGGGGTCCGTTGAAGCGTCCGCAAACCATGGCATCATCAGAAGACATAGTATGACATGGTCAAACCAATTTATTTTCTTACCATAACACTGAAAAAACAATCTTATAATTATACTTCCATGGAAAGAGTGTGGATGTGTATTTCTCTAACCCCCAGTGTGGGAAAGATTGAGCTTATTCACACTCAAAACACATAAGCCCTAGGATTAACTAGGTCAAAAATGATATACATTTCAACTGCAACCTGTTTAACCTGCAGGCTATATAATATGTACATTTTCCATTGATGTAGAGGCTCATTGTTCTGTCTCTACTCTCTGCTGTCACATCTTTAGGTCTCTCACCCAAGTGATGGAGGGGTAATGCGATGTGTAGCGTTTATGTCGGAGCTGACATTAGCTAATGTTAATGTAATGTAACTTTATATACATTAGCTACATAGCTTAATGTGGCCTGTCTCGTCATTGTTTATTACAAGCAAACATGTGACTGTCCTGTACCCTCAATCTCATTGCATTAGCTACATAACTTGCACACCTAGCTAGGTGACAAATAACAGGCAAGCAACTGAAACTAGTGCCCGGAAACATAAAATATATACATAAGTAGCTAATATGTACATAGCTAAATATATTTGGGTGACGGGTGAAGAGATATCTAAAGAGTTTTGGTACAAAGACAGATTGCTAACGTTAGCTAGCTAGTTTTGCTACCATCACTTACGCTTAGCTTACCTTTCTTTATGCTTTCTTTCTAAGTGCCGGTAAAAGTTTGATGTGGTCCCACCCGTCTCAGTAAGCGTAACATTGCAGAATTTACACACTGCTGTGTGTTCTCTTTTGGATGATGTTTTGCAGATGAGCTATTTGTGGTTTAGGTAGCCAAATTTGATTTCTCCCTCTCTCAGACAGCTTCTTCTCCTGTCTCCCGCAGTCACTTTCTTTGAGTGTGTGTGAGTGTGTGGAAGGGTGATAGCCATTAACAGTAACAGTTCAGTCAATTTATTGGTTGCATTTGAAGCAGGACATTTTACATTCAATCACACAAATTATTTTAACACATAAATCAGACAATGCACTGCCAATTTAGTGATATCCCCGCAGCTGTGGTCTTGACCAGTCTTGAAATAAAATCCTGAGTCCTCTTAGTCCGAGAATGAGACAAGAAAGTAAAAATGCGGTCAATTCCGAGACCGAGACCTTCAAAAAGTGGTTGAGACCAGGATCGATCTCAAGTACTACAACACTGCAACCCAGTAATGCAACCTATTAAGTAAAATAGTGTGATCAATACTAAAAGCATATCAAGTAGAATAAGAATGGAAAAATCCCCGTTGTCTGCATGCTTGAATGTCATTGGCCACTCTCAGTAATACAGGATACAAGGATTTTAGATAAAGAGAGTAGCTTGGAGTTTGGTCAATAATTCTATTACTGGGCTGGGTCGAGAGAGGTTTTCTTTAAGAAGTAGCTGAACACTGAAATTTTAAAATAGTCAGGTACGGACCCTGTTGTGGGAGAGTTGTTAATAATAGAGTTAGCTGGGACTGTCCAGAGTATAAACTAAGTCTAGGATGTGCCCACAGTTGGGGCCAGAGACAAGCAGCACAAGGTTTAACAATTTAAAAATGTTTAAAAGATCTGTGGCAAATGAGTTAAGAGGATTATCAATGTGAATGCTAAAGTCACCAACTAGAATGTCCCTCTCAAATTTAAGCACAAGTTTACAACAAAACTTAATGAAATATAAATTAGATGCTACTTAAAAAGAGCTGCAATACCCCCAGGTTTAAGGCAGGTCTCAGCGAGGAATAGCAAATCAAGGTTGTGGGATCGAATTAGATCATTAGGTTTTCACATTTACATTTACACTGAGGATGCTTGGGACATGGACTTTTTATGATGCCCATGTCTATAATAATCTTCTTATATCACAATGTAAATATAGTTATAAGCACTAAATATCCATAATGCAAGAAGTATGATATTTAAACTAGTTCCCCAAAATGAATGGAATTGAATGAGGAGCCTGACAGGGGTAGGAATGGTGGTGTTGACAGTGCATGACAGGGACAGTAGTGGTCACTAGTTTATCACTAGTTTAGTGCAGTTAACAAGCAGTTATGAAGTAGGATGATACATGACCTCATAAGGCATTTTAACATTCTTTATAATGTGTTATGATTATTGTTATAAAGTAACAACAGTTTAAAAAAATCTGAAAAATAACTTGCAACAAGAACTAACAAAGGACAAGGCTTTAAGAAAGGTTTATTTGCACAATAACAAAACAATGTCAAAGTAAAAGAAACAAATGTGCATTGTCCAGTGATGCACTGTCACATGTGCAGTCGACAATCTTGTGCGTTTTATTTGTTGCACTGTTGACTCTGTAGTAGACAGGCATATGCTGAAGACCATTTAACAAAAGTTTTTTTCACCTGATGCCTCTACCACTTTTCAACACAAAGTGACACCCTTGATTGAGAGATTTATTAGACACGGACTGAGCGTTTAACAGAGTAAAGACAACTGGGAGTATAAGGAGTTTTGCTGACTACAACAGATTGCAATCAAATGATTTGACCTAGCAGTTGAGTGGGTGTAAATATCAGACTCAGACTTATAACACAAAAGGGAAAGGTTTTTTACTTTGCTCAGAGCAACCAATCACTTTTGAAAACACACATTTGCATTTGTTGAAATGTAAAAACTCCCAGACAGGCTTTCACCCTAAGATCCATTTATAATAAGTTGTTAAAAGGAATATACTGAAGAATATTGCTTGTGGTATTATGTAAAAATGTGCTGGGCCTTGTCAAGGTGAGGTGAAAGGGAGAGGTGCATATCAGTTACTAGGGATAAACTTTTGGGTGCATATTCATGCAAGGCTGCAGGTTTTATCTCGGAGAAGCCGATCATTTGAGACATGCCATGTGGCGATGTGCAATCAACTACTCCCTCAAATTAGCCAACATTCCCACTGGGAATTGCAACAATATTGTAGCAGTGATGACTATCTCTCTCTCCACACTGAGATTCCCATTAGCTCCATTTGTCTTCACTGTTTCTTGGCTAGGTATGTCTTTATGGCTGATTGAATACCAACATATAATCAATGTGTGTGGATCAGGGACTGTTCAGGGGACTCATAGGACTGCCATTCATAAAATCACAAAATCAAAAGCTCATTCTAAACAACCTTTTTGAAATGTGTGTATAAAAAAGCTGAGAACAGCACAATGCTTATTAAGTTTTTATGTAAAATTGTGTAACATTTTATATAATATTTAGGCACTGACGTCAGCAGTGGTTGTTCAGCATTCACAAAAAGCCAGGATGATTAGAGCTCTCCACATCAGAAGGAGGTCCTCCACAGTGTGTTATCATCTGAAGGGCCATACTCTAAAATGCTAGCAAAGTGTAGACTGGAGAACAGCGGTATCACATGACCTACACTGGAGTAGGAGACCGAGCATCAGTGTGAAAACAACAGTTTGGTTCAGTGCCACAGCAGCATGGCGATGTCTGGAGGGGGAGGAGTCAAGACAGCAGGTAAAATCCACATGCTTAACTTCTGAGATGAACATACTGTACAGCCTCATCCCTGCCCATCCATGGCACATAAAACATGAGCACTTACTTTATTAAGAGTAATATCAATAGAATTAAGCTTTCTCAACTTTCAAAAACTCACAACAGTGTACATTTTAAATAGTTAATTCACCAGAATTACAAAAAAGCCGATGTTTTCACACTCCTTCGTACTGGAATGATTACCATGATTATTCTGGATAATCCCAACTTCATCGTGCACAGTTTACATGGACAGCAGGACCTGCAGGAGGTAAGTGAGCTGAGCACCCCCACCTCACCTCACCACCCCCAGAAGGCTTAATTGAAGCCATTTATCAGTAAGGAAAGCCCATGTACCAGAGTCATTAAAAGTGAGTCATGCATCAGTGGAAGCAAACATGATTTTAGCACATTCTAGTGTCTGCTCTGAGGCAGAAAAGGTTTCTAATACAACACACAGGAGATTGTGCACCCAGGGCATGTGAGGGTTTACTGTTGACATTCTGCTCCCTACAGCCCATAAATGTCTGTGTGACCTACCATGTCCTTCTCCCACACACCCTCACGCACAGGATTATAAATCCCCCTCTGCCCTTTTTACCCTGGTTACCTGACATTCCATTCCCCATGGCATGATCTCATCCATTTCCTCCAAGCCCTTTGTTCCCTTCCATCCCTCATTATCTCCACTAACACATTCATTATTAGACCTCATCCCACCACCCCCTTTCATTAGGACCAGCCTTTAAGAGACCAGTTCCTTCAAATGGAAGGCAGTGGCTCAGGAGATTAGGCTCTCCTTCAATTCTGCAGCACCTCAGCTGGCAGGGACAACTCCAGGATGACAAAGCACACTGCTGATTGATGGTGTCAGTCAAGTAAAGGAAAGGAGAGGAGGATGAGGAGCAAGCTTGGTTCTAGGCATGGGCATGTGGGGTGGGGGTGTTGGAACGTCCCTCAAAATGCACCATCTGCCCCACCACCTGACCTTCATCCCAAAGTAAAAAAAAAAACCTCAAAGTAATTTATTGATTTGGCCAATCACAAACACGTCAAAATAGTCTAAATTTAGACAACCTGATTGGTTGGTCTGGCCATTTAAAAACAGGATATCAGTCTGAATCACTCACATCTCAGATTGTTTTTAAGGGATTCAAAGTGTGTTTAAGTGCGTGCACCCCTGCCAAATAGAGCCACAAAAATTGTTGCTTTTCTGTAATGTTTATAGACCAATCTAAGAGTTGGAATGTTGAAAAAAAGCCTGCCTTTCAGAAGCTGTTCAGTCTTCAGAGGAGGCCTAGTTAAGCTCGTCAGTAGTTGGGATATGTTAGGCAACAAGTTAATATGTTGTCCTTGGAGTTGATGTGTTAAAGCAGGAAAAATAGGCAAGTGTAAGGATGTGAGCGACTTTGACAAGAACCAAATTGTGATGGCTAGACACCAACCAACCGGTGAACCCACGACAAGGTCATGGACGGCCAAGGCTCATTGATGCTTGTGGGGAGTGTAGGCTGGCCCGTGTACTCAGATTCAACAAAAGAGCTGCTGTTACTCAAATTGCAGAAAAAGTTGATGCTGGTTCTGACAGAACGATGTCGGAACACACAGTTAGCTGCAGACTGGTCAGGGTGATCATGCTGACCCCTTTCCACCACTGAAAGCACCTACAAGGGGCATGTGAGAACTGGACCACAGAGCAATAGAAGAAGGTGGCCTGATCTGATGAATCACCTTTTCTTTTACAACATGTGGATGGCCAGGTGGGTTTGCGTGACTGACCTGGGGAAAACATGGCACCAGGATGCACTAGGGGAAGAATGTAAGCCAGCAGAGGTAGTGTGATGCTTAGGCAATGTTCTGCTAGAAAACCTTGGGTCCTGGCATTTATGTGGATGTTACTTTGACACACACCACCTACTTAAACATTGTTGCAGACATCTGTGGGATGTGCTTGACAAACAAGTCTGATCCATCTTACAGGACTTAAAGGAGCTGCTGCTAACATCTTGGTATCAGATACCACAGCACATCTTCAGAGCTCCAGTGGAGGCCATGCCTCCAAGGCGTTAGGGCTGTTTTGGCAAATGGGACCAACACAATATTAGACTGATTATAATGTTATGGCTGATCAGTGTATATTTTCATTAAGGAGTTGTGGCTTCTTCTTATTTGTTGTCAGATTTGTTTGGGTGGTGACAGAGCAAGAGGCCGAGCCTGAAAGCGTGTGTCTCATGCAAAAAAAATGAAATCAAGAGCACAAATGATTGAATTTTGAATTTGTTTTGCAACTTCACAAATCAAAAGGCTTTACTTACTCTCTTTTCTTATTTTCCTTTTTACATCCATAATGGCTAATTCAGGAAAAATATACCTCTTGTGGCCTATACAGCGACAAAGTTGCAGTTATTATTATAGTCCTATAATATCAGCCTGAGTATGAAAAGGATTTCAGTCTAATTGATATGTGATATTTCACACACTTATTAGATTAAAGATTTTAATTTAGAACATTGAAATCAGTTTTTATGGCAACTTTGAGGAAAAACAAATTTATATTGTTTATTTGTGTTATTTCTATCAGTCAAATTCTAAGATGGCCTGACACAGCTATATCTGTGTTAAGTGTTGGAGCCTCAGTCAACGGGGACACCCTTAAACTAGCTTTTTCTACACATTTGACAATTAACATGTCATACGTCACGAGTAGTTGCTGTCTCCTCAAAACGAAGCTGGAGGGCGTGATGATGATGTTTGCTAATTACAACTCCTCCCTCTCTTCTCTCTCTTGCAGCCTCGCTGAGAGGAGCTAAGACACAAAGAAGAGAAGTGAGGAGCCACATTAGCCAAATGGAAAGCACTCTCTGTCGACTTAAAATGGCGTGGGCGAGACAAATACGTCAGTCACTTCTGATTGGTAACAGGAAAATATCGATGGAAAATGTTTTCTCTGTAATGTCAAAAAGTGAAGTGCCAAAGAAAAAATGGCCAAAGCATTCTGCCTAAAAATAGACATTAGTGTCAATACATGTTTTACATGTTATACTTTAATCTTCATCGGCTAAAGCTAATTATAAATGATTGCACCTGTGAATGTTTCCATGGCCTAATTATTGTGGAAAATAACACATTTGGTTAATTGTTGCTCTGGTCCTGATAGAACTTTGCTCAAAGTAGGAAGCAGTTCAATGACATCAGAAGGAGAGCCAAAATGAAGTTGGCAGCCAACTGTCAACGACAGGGTACATCTACCAGCCACTCTCTAATACATTGTGTAGCTGCATCCACAGCAACACTAGCATCATTTCCCTTGTTACCAAAGTCAACAAACATTTCAGAACCTAATTTCTTAATTTACATTTCCAATTATCTTAATATACTTACATTTTTTACATTTTCCCCAAAATTTGCACATGGTGTTTGTGTGTGCGTACAGCTGGAGAGCCTGTGAGCACACTGCTCTATAACCTCAGAACACAGCAAAGCTCAATCCCCACCGGGATCATGATCCTTCTTTACAGCAGGCATTGTGATATGTCATTGCAGGAAAAGCACAGATGTGCCATTCAGTTGTTTCAGTCTGGAAATAGTATTGTGCATGCTTATTGAGACACTTCATGGAACAGGCATTATTCATGCTATTAGTTACATCTGTGTGTCACAATGTCTGCTGTGTAAAAGGTATGTGCCCTGGACTAATAGAATAAAGTGCCCTCGTCCTTATTTTGATTATTTGTACACCGACTAAAACACAGTTTTTAAGACGTGACACACTTCTGGCTGTAGAGAAGGTTGTGATCAAGTGGTGGTGAGGACAGCACAACACACTGAATGACATCTATGCATTACTGGCTTCAAACCCGGTCACTCCACAGAAACTGCCCTCCTGTCGGTCACTGATGCCCTCCAGTCTGCCAGAGCTGCGGGGAGATCTTCATGTTGTCATCCTGCTCGACCTGTCTGCAGCATTTGACACAGTTAACCATCAGATCCTGCTCACAACTCTTCGGGACCTGGGCATCACCGACACTGCACTCCAGTGGATCTCCTCCTACCTCAAGGGTAGATCCTACCAGGTCTCCTGGAGAGGTCATGCGTCTGATCCTCGGCCCCCAGCAACAGGTGTGCCGCAGGGCTTAGTCGTTGGCCCCCTCCTCTTCTCCCTTTACACCACCACACTTGGACCAATCATCAGCTTGCACGGTTTCTCCTACCACTGCTACGCTGATGACACACAACTCCACCTCTCGTTCTCTCCAGACGACCTTGGCGTCTCAGCACGGATAGAGGCTTGTCTTGCGGACATCTCCACCTGGATGACCGAACATCACCTCCAGCTGAACCTCACTAAGACAGAACTCCTCGTCATCCCTGCTTCTCCATCCACCTCCCATGACCTCTCCTTCAACCTGGACTCCACGACGGTCTTCCCATCGCCCTCGGCCAGGAATCTTGGGGTCATCATCGACAACAAGCTCACTCTCTCCGACCACATTGCTGCAGTCTCCCGATATTGTAGATTCACCCTCTACAACATTCGGAAGATTAGGAGATACCTGTCGGAGCACTC
>JAVQJD010044044.1:0-51510 GCA_036023655.1 Nannoperca australis
TAGAGAGAGAGAGAGAGAGAGAGAGAGAGAGAGAGAGAGAGAGAGAGAGAGAGGGAGAGAGAGAGAGAGAGAGAGAGAGAGTTTGCTTATAAATATTGTGCGGAGTATCACTTTAATAACCTAAGAATCCTTGAGTTAATGAAGACCAGTTGGCCTCCCACCACACAAGCTGTGCAGGAAATGAAAAAGAAAAACATGACGATTTCAAAGATGTTGATGTGAAAATGTGTCAGAAATGGCCCCCATTGTAATCACAGGTATTTCTGTCCCACAAATACATTATTCAATGGCTGTGAGTCTAATTAAGTATTGAACGTGCACAGATGGTGCTCCCTCACCTCCACTGTGAGTGCACTGCGTTGTATGTATGTATATGCTGCAATAACTGACACGTGAACTGTTTGCATGTGGGCATATAGTACTTGATGTGTTACTGTATAGATTGTATGGAAGAATGGCCTTCATTCTGGATGGCGAGGACACACTATTATATTTGTGTTTTCTTAGTGTGAATACACATTAGCACGTGTGTGTTCTATGGCACGTAATCATAGTATGACTCATATGATGACAGATAAAGGCAACCTGTTCATTTGCTGTCCCCCCTCGGTTAGATAGACCTAGTTAATAAACCATCGTGAAATTGTGTGTGTGTTTTCCCCACTGCTTTACAATACCCACTGAACAGGACAAACAGTACAATGACACAAATAACATGTGGGGGGAGCGAGAGGGAGACCAAACTGATGGATGAAAGAGGAGAGACCAGATTGCCTGAATAGGAGAGATATAAAAAGCCCATGTAGTGGAGGCCCACAGCGTTCACAGCGAGCTCACACTCCCCAAGGTTGTTTTGATATTTCTGAGCCACTTTCTCCAATCCAGTTGTCTCTTTACAGTAAAGCTGTATGGATTTATATGTACACCTTTATTGTGTGTGTTTGTATACAGTATACGAACTTCCCTCAAGTCCCACTCAGTGTCCACAAGTTGCTTCCTGTCTCATACCCTCCTTCAGTCATAGAGAGTGGAGACACTGGGATCACCGGTATGTGCACTCTTTATGTTGCAGTGTTAAGATAACAATCATTAAAGAATGTATGCCAGTTTAATCCTTACATTCTTTGTTGAATCTTTAAATGTATTCTTGTAGTCTTGTTCACGTTCTTCGCACTACAACGTAACATTTCTCTGCCTGCCTACAGCCCCTTCCTTTTTTATTGCCATCCATCACTCCCTCAGCCTCTACTCTTCTCATTTAATGTTTGCTTTGGGCCCGCAAGATCAATAGTCCAAGACAAACATGCAAAGACATAAACACATACACACCGACATACAGGCAGGGAAAGGAACAAACCACTCACACATTAAAGGACAATATCTGGGCCCTTCAGCTATAATCACAAAGGCTCTCATTGCCTGGCTAAAATAGTTTCTCGCCGATGTTTGGTACTTTTACAGCACCTGATTGTTGAAAACAGACCAAAATAGACAGATGGGGGTAAAAAGTGAGTGGAACTGAGGGTGAAAACGGACCAAAAAAAAAAACAGGTGGATAGGTAGACAAAAAAAAACATCAATCCAGACAACCAGCTGCACAGACTGGCTACATTCACACAGAGAGTGCAGGGCCAGAAACGCATCCTGTGAATGTGCATGAGTGGAGTGGAGCTGAAGTGAAATGACTTGTGTCACGTCTGTGGGACTACTAGTGGCTGATGGCCTCATCGCACACAGCCCCGAGCGGCCCGCATGCAGAACGCACTCGCCTGCTTGCGTGAAAATCCTGATTATAACTTTTTTGCTTTTCGGATTTTCCCTGCCCCTCGCTCGGCAGCGGATGCGCCCAGTCACAGTAACTCAGTCCCGGCCTCTGGGCGATTAGGCACCATCTCACTCCAAGCATGACCGATTCTTCTGCTCCCCTCTCACAAACTCATCTCTCCCCGGAGAGGTCAGGTTATAGACGAGCCGAGGACTTCATTCCTTACGCTTCTGTCGTTTAAATCAGGTCGGATGAGTGTCATCCTCCCCTCCCCTTTAACAGCATGGTAATCTGATTCTTTCTACTCATGCCTGTATCCGCTCTCTTCTCCTCTTCCTCTAACTCTCTCGGTTTATCCCCCAGCTCTGTCTCTCTGTCTTCATCACGGTTGTGTTATGATTGAATTATGGCCTCTGGAGTGGCTCTATAGGCCCCTGTGTGGCTGCTGCGCTGTCACCAACAGACCTGCACCTCCCCTCCATGCTGCCTAGGCCACTCTCTTTGCCATTACACTATGTGCTTGCTCGCCCTATCTGCCCCAACGCTACCTCTGTCACCTTGGATCACAAGAGAAGAATAAAGAGAGAAAACAAAAGACTGACCTCGTGGCAGCTTCTTTGCCTGCAACATTTATGTGTGTGTGTGTGTGTGTGTGTGTGTGTGTGTGTGTGTAAATATAGTAAATAAGTATGAGATGTGACAGGAACAGAGAGGTTTTCAGGAGTGTAAAACATTAGAGAAATGTCCTTTGAAGCCTTTACACCAATCCTCAATTCTGACCTTTCTCTCCTTCTCCTCTCACTCTCTTTCTGTGTCTCTTATCTGCTTCCTTACCCAAAATGCAGGGCTCGAGTGTGGCTCGCATTTAAATGACACATCGCGTAATAGCTGCAACAAGTTCTCAAAATCATATTCACAAACAAAGTCCTTCGAATTCTGTTCTCTCAGAAAATTAGATGGTAGAGATTAACAAATGAAGTAGTTATCTGCCATCTGTTGCCTTTGCTCAAACTGTAAAAGTAGATATAATCTGAGTGATACATACAAAGCACAGGCACAGATGCACGTGTGCAGCAGTAAATTCAGGCGGAGATAATGTGAAGGGGGGTAGGGAAGGCAGAGGCTATCCAAACAGGCTGGTTAGAAGAATGTTGTCTTAATTAGGCCTGACAGCCTCCTCAAAGAGCATGAATAAAAAGCGTGGAGCCCCAGACCTGGACTCATGCATAATGGCTTAGAGTAAAGAGTGCCAGGAAAAAAAGTGTTGCAGACACGTGTAATTAATGCACAGATTAAGGCACTGATAGTGCAGAGGAATGTGTGTCTAAAAATGTATGAATGCAAAAAAAAAAAAAGAAAAGGTAATGGCGAGCCGATGAAACAGCGCAGCATCTTTTGCAGTTACGGAGTATTTTTGTACATGAGAAGGAAAAGAAAATCCATTCTCTTGTTTCTCTATTGATTCCTCTACTTCATAACCTCTCAAAGCGACACAATGTTTGCTCCATTGTGTTCAACTCTTTTCAGAGCTTTCAGATAAGAAACAACTTTTCTCTCTCTCTCTCTCTCTCTCTCTCTCTCTCTCTCTCTCTCTCTCTCTCGAACCGCAGTCGTTGCAGAGTCTTGGCCTTTGATTTTCATCCCACTTTATCAGGTTGACCAGAAGGTCCTTGTGTGATTTACCTTTTCTACGCTCGCTTCCTCTCTCGCTCACTGTACCGCGGCTCTCAGAATAGTCATATGCTCGTTTCCAAGGCAACCAACCAGAACCTGTGTCCAGAGAGGGTTGGCAGACGTTGAATAGAAGAACATGAAACAGTGGCTGCTCTCACAGAACACCCGTACCTTTAATTAAACATTATGTTGCGGAGGCTCAAATGTTACAGACTGGCTGCTCTCAGTTATGATCGCAGAGTGTGCATCTGTTAGAATTCCCTCCTGCGTTCCCCCAAGACCTCTGGTCAATAATGATTCTGGAGACACTTGATCAGCTTACTGCACTTTAATGCAATATGTGCGTGTGTGTGTGTGTGGTTCTGAAAGATTAACAATGCAATATCACAATTAATAACAGTTCACCCCCTAACAAACCCAATAGCATACTTTGGCTACAATACACAAGTTAACACGCTAACGTGAAATTGTATTTCTCTGGACGCACACACAGAGGGTCAACAGAGGGTCAACTGTGAACAGAGTATCAACATCACAGACACATATACGTAGACGCCTCATTGACTGCTTCGAAACGTTGCTGCGATAGGTCAACACGTCCGCCATATTGGAAAGGGCAAAACTGGCCTGTAAACAAATACAAGTAAATGAGGGAGCTGCGTTTTTTTCTGGATAACAAGCACTATAAAGATTACATCTCTCAACCGATGACTTGTTTTTAAATTCAAAGGTGTTGATCTACGTGGAGTAGAAAATTTACTTTTGTCTCCAGTTACTTAGAATGTCCAGAGTAATTGAATACCAGTACTACTCCCCTCTCTATCAAAACCTGTCCATCACTGTCAGCGTTTAAGTCTAACATGAAAACACGCCTGTGCCATACTTAATGTGCCCAGTGTTTATGTGTCATGTGTTTACGTTTGCTATAGATATTTCATACTGTATTAGTTACACAGTATGAAATATACATGTGATACAGTATAAAGTGAGATGTAGAAGTAGTACAACAATATACAGATATATAGTACAGCAGTGACAGTACAGTCACTGTTTTCGATGACTGAGCTATCATTTGTTTTTAGAAATAGAAAAAGATGTCATATTAGGGATATTCGAAACAAACTGAGAACAAACAAAGATTCTGTGGAGAGTCTGTGGAGATATGGCATAAACCCAAATTAAGAACATACTATTTAATAAAACAGTTATAATGTAGAATCTTATGTTTTGAAAAATGTGCTCAATTACGTTCAGGTACACTACCTCTAGCAATCGAAACAGGCAGGTTTAGGGGGGTTTCAGAAGTGGAAATACTCTGTGTGTCGTGTGATTTGGGTGAAATTGAAAATGAGATCCATTTTATGTTTTATTGTCCATTGTATGATGGAATAAGGGATGTATTCTTTTCTAGGATACTTTTGATTGATGATAATTTCCTTTGCTTAGATGATAATGAAAGACTTGAATTGTGCTTCAGAAAGGAACTTTTGTTGGTGGCAGCTTCATTTGTAAAGCTTGGGAACAAAGAAAAAAACAAAGAAAATCTTTGTACATATGAAGCGGATGCTGTAACATTATGATTTTTGTTTTTAAACATAATGCAAATATGTATGATCAGTGTCTTATAAGTCCATAGGGCTAGGCCCTTTCGAGTGCATGACACTATAATAATGTCCATAATTCCTAATGGTTGGCCTGCCTACAAGCGTTTATGACATAAAGAGCCGGTTAGAAAGAATTATACTAAAATAAACTTTTTTATTCAGAATCTGTTTTATTCAGGCCTAACAAAATTGCCTGGTGTAATATTTTCCCTCGCCAAATGGATGAAACAAACTAGATATTTTCAGGATAAGCCGCAGCCCCCCTGGAGGAAAAGAGACTTAATTTTCTTTCCCCCAGGGTCACTACACCAAGTAAGCCCCATTAACGTAAAGAGAGAAATTAGAGGCTTACAAGAAGAGGAAAAAGAAAAAGAAAACTCAGTGGGCCAGCACTAAGAGAGAACACTGCTATCAGTTGTCTAATTAATCTGTTGGCTCGGTGATGTCCAGGGAGCGGAGGGAGGGACGAGGAGCTGCAGCGACAACAAGAGACAAAAAGAACAATAGAGATCTCAGTCTCACACTTCTTCACTGGGGTGTTGTACAATGTTATTATTTTGAGCAGAAGAAGGAGACACTTAATAGCAGGGCACTCCATGTAAAGCATTTCACGGGTCAGAGATTTTGAAATGATCTTGTGTCCATTTCCAAGAGGGTGACAATACACTTAAATCTGCAATGTAAAAGTTGGCCCTTCATATCGCTGGGGTTGATGTAGACTATGTAATAAACATGCAAGTCTGAGGTCACACAGATCGTTTTTTGGGCTGCCCCTAAAATAAATGCTGTTTCTCTCCAATAGGGGGTGCTGTTTCCTGTCTTCTCTTGTGGGTGAACCATGTGATTGGGTCGCTCAGTTAGAGAGAGAAAGCACTGGAGCTGATGGCCAAGTGACCCTCCCAAATGAATCCCAGCGTCCCAGCTGACACCAGCCCCCCAAAAGACAGCGTGAGTCATGGCTTAATATCTGTTCTATTCTTCTACCCATTAAATTGGACATTATATATGGAGAATAATGGTGTGAATAAGATGCTATGGTGTCAGTGCAGGTGCAGGGTTTGGCATTCGTATAATGAGCACACCTCTTTTTAGTTTTCCTAAAATGGCTGCAGACAAAAATGGAAAGTTTAATGTTGATTTGCTGCTTTAACTATTTAGACGTATAAAACAAGGAGGCAAGATCAAGGAAAGTATCAGAAACGTGCACATTTACGGAAGGTGGCCTTTGCTGTAGCCAACACTTGGCGCATTACTCACCGCAAATGGAAACTTTGGCTGAATTAAAGCATCTTTCACTTTTAAAGACAATAATAATGTCAGGGCTACGTTAAGGACACCCAGGGAAACCGATTTGACCTACACTTAGTGAGGTGCAGTCTAGTCTGTGATTAATGAGAGAGAGAGAGAGAGAAAGGATGCTGCTGGCGGCTCATTTGTTCCGCTGTTGTTGAACGACGGCTGATAGCTGATATCCAATCAGATTCAATTTGCAGGTGATGTTTTCATTATGCCTGCAACATCAGTCAATATGTCTGGCCCGGCTCACGGAGATAAGACTGTTGGTGCAGACACAGGTTCAGCTTTTACTCCTCCAAACACAGAACCTTTCAACCTACAGACGATCCACAGATCTGACCAGGTGTCAGGGAAAACTCTAGCAGAGACCGAGACACTCTTTCAGATTGCGAACCTTTAAAGAAAACTTTATTACTTCCCCCAGTTTGTGGGTAGAAATATTTAATTTTGTAATTACGTCTGAATTTAATAAAAATGTGAGCCTTCGTTTCTTGGTATCACCAATTAAAAGGACACAGTTTCATTTGATTGCCAAGTTATATTTATTTTTACTTGAACAAATAATACAATGCAGTGATATCTGTGGAGTGAGAAGGGCAAAATAATATAAATTATAATATATAACAATAAGAATATTCTCTAGTATTTCTTGCACTTATTATTATTCCCTGTGAAATATTTCTTGAGGCACGAGAGTATGAAATGATCAAGAACAGACAGACACAGTCTTTTTTACAATAGACTCCCTATTTATTTTCATAGTTTCATCCAAATTAAAAAGCAAAAAGTACTGATTGCGTGAGTGATCCTGCACGGCTACCTGTCCATCAATAATATAAAATCAAACAAATAGAAAAGATCAAAATTGTGAGCGAGAAAAAGAAGCTGCTTTAAAAAGGCGTTGTGTTCTCAGATTCAGGTCTTGTACGGTAGATTAGGAAGTCAGAGTCCTTCAGTTTTCTTAGAGTAACCCTGCAATTCCCTGTGATGAAGTCTTAAAGATCTGAAGAGCATCAAGAGACATATCTAAGAGAAGTGCCTTCAGTTTTTATTCATGTTCCTTCCCCTTTCTTTTGCAAGTGATCTGCAGCTTCAGAGAGAGGAGGGAGAGGGAGAGAGTCACATAAAGAGACAGAGAGAGAGAGAGAGAAGGAGGGAGAGGGAGAAAGAGAAGTGTTTTCCAATAGAAATGAGGCGAGTAGAAGACTCTTCAGTCGGGCTGAGGCTGTCACTGCTCAGTTCAAAACATTCTGCCATGCAAAACAGCCTAAAACCTGTTATATGACTGCACTTTGAACATCAGGGAAACTCGTTCACAAGCAGGTCAGACTCTTTTAAAGTTCGAGAAATGCTTAAATCGCTCCAAAGAATCAGTTACGGGCTGTTAAATTTCTGGTGGTAGATCTCTACAATTACTTAAGTTTGACATTTTATTTTTCTTTGTCAATAAAGATCATTGTCTGGCTTATTGGCAAGTACCTAGGAGTGAATTTGTCATAACCGCAACCATTCACTGCAAACCCACACTACAAACACACACATACATGCACGCACACACGTGGTTCTCATATTCTGGTGGACAGCTGCAGGGGTGTGGAAGCCTTGGGAAAATGGATCATGGAATCAGGCCAGTCAACTTCCTCTCTAGCCAGCACCTGTTTGTCTGTATCTGCTGCTGACAATTTCACAATATGAAGTGATTATGAAAATCTACAGAGATTAATACAAACATTCTGTAAGTAAACGCAATATATTACTGTCACAAACATGCCTTTCTTCATATTTTTTCATTGAAGCTGTGCAATACAGTAAGTATGCATGATTTTCTGCTTGCATGTTTGTCACAGAGGTTTATTCAACAGAGATTATGCAAATTTGTGTATATTACACATCTTGCCCTAATTCACTAAACCCTGTTATAATTAAGACACACATCCACCATGGTGAAAACCACACACACATATCACAATAATAAAGATACCTTGAAATATTCACTCGACCAAAAAGAGAGACGAGGAGATGCTGAGATGATGACAGTTAATACGCCTTGATGTTTTTGTCACAAAGAAAACAGGAAGGCTGTGTGTGTGTGTGTGTGTGTGTTTGTGTGCGTGCGCACACATGTGTTAGTGTGTTGCGAGAGAGGCTGTGCATGTGTGTGCAAGTGTGTACGAGCTGAGGGGGGGTAGACGATCTTCTCTGAAGCGGCCCAGGCAGGCATCAGCACTCAATCATTCCAGATCTGCCAGATGACACCAGCAGAGAAAACACATTACCCGTGTCGTGTCGCCTCGTCTTCTTCTGTTGTCTTCTCTTTATTATATTTAGTGCTGCCTTGCCTCAGGGTCAGGTGACAATCTGCATTCTCTTTCTACAAGTTTTCTCAAAACTGTCTGGAGTTTTTTTTTTTTTGTATTTTATTTTTCAATGTTTTTTTTTTTCTACCTCTCTGTTAAAGGGGAGCTGTTGATGGTTTTTAATCCCTACATGAGTCCCTTTGCAGATGACTCTGCTGGCATGGTGTCAGAAAGAAACTAACAGAGAGCAGCGCTACGCATTAGACAAAAGATGAATACCCTCAGAAGGGAGGGAGGGAATAGAAAGAAGAGGCAAAGAGCCCATTTGAAGTGCCTGTCTAAGTTTTAGTAAAAAATGAGTTCTTTATAATGGCAAATAAATATATAAATGAAACACTTAAAGACATTATCAGGCACTTTCATTCCCCCTGCCTTTTGTGTGCTGGTTGAGGTGGGAAACAGAAGGGAAGTAAACACATCTGCATATCTGAGTCATTGGTTCCAAGGGAGCTGTTATGGGCTGTCTCTGAAAATCTCTTCTCTGTGTTGCTTACAGCCCACCAGCAACAAAATCCCCCCCCTGCCCCGCTGATGCCGGGTCAGATATTTCAAAAGTCTTCTTACTGATGTGGTTAGATTTGAGGTTGGCAAATCTGATTTCATATCTCCTGGTTTTAAATGACTGCGCACCCTTGTAGTTTATCTTTTCTCAGGTTCGAACACACGTGCCCACGGTCTACAGCAGAGCGCGGCGGCGTATGTGTCTCCGCTGTTTAGTGTCCACTTGACGGTAAGTTGGCACAGTTGGTGTAACAGAGTGGGCCAAGACGGGTCAGGCCCTCTGTCTCCACGGTAGCCATCACTTGGACAACCAAGCGTGCCAAGCCTGTGGCCACATCTGAGGATATCAGAGCAACGGCACCAACTGGCAGCAAGTACGAGACTGGGGACATTTTCTCTGTCTTCGTAGCAGACTCATAAATACAGACCGTGCACACAAAAAGGGAAATATGGTATTTTCGGAGTCATTTTATGGTAATTGAGAGTTTATCACACTAAGGACATTTTGATGATATACTTTAAATGAAGTTTATAAAAATTTCAAATGTGGAACAAGAAAGAAATAAGCAATATGCTGCTCTGAAACTCTGGGGGCGTGTCCGCTGAAGGTGCTGCTCGATAACTTTATTGTGCCAGACTCTCGTTCAGCGAGCTAACACAGTAGCACAAAGCTCTAGTTTTTAAATAGTGTTAGGGGGAAGGGGTCAGGCTCATTATGGCCCCAGAGTGTCAGCGAGCCGTGATCTCAGGCCTGCCCAAAAAATCCAGAACACACAAATGGTGAAAAACAGGTCTAACTTCATAATTCAGAACTACATAGTTTGCAGTCTTTTCACGTGTTTTCAGCAACTATTTTCTAACATGTATTATAACCTAACCCTAACCCTAACCCATAGACTTTAAGATTATGGCCCACAACGTTCAGCGTAACTGATCCCTCCAGTGTTAGTCCAGGTAAGTACTCTGGTAGTACTGGAATAAATCACACCAGATTTAAGTGCTATAGAATCTTCCCCCAAACTTCCAGCTTTGTTGCTTAGTAATGTTAACACTGTATCCCATATTATTGGAAAAGGTATCCATTTGTTCAAAGTACCTACAGTATCATTTGTTCTGCCCAGATTGTTACTTATTCCTTAAGTTCACATCTTGTTACCTTCATGCACGTGTGAGTATGTAATGTGCTGGTATAACGTTGTAAATTGTAAATAGAGGAATGAGTCCTAAAACCCAGAAATTAGTTAACATTGTTGCTCTTCCGGTTCCCTCGAAGTCAGTGGCTTTCTGGATGGGTTTTTGGTTAGATGCCTTAAATAACGTCTGCTGTCAACACAAGCTTATTAGACTTTCACATTTTGGTTTACGACATGAAATACGTCAGTAAATACCTCAATTTTGAAGCTTTTACTTGTCTTAAAAAAGTGGCTAAATGTTGTCGGGGACATTAAACGCCATCACGCCAAACAGAGAAACTCATCTTCTCACTCGTCGGCCTTTATAGCCTGTGTTTATACTTGCACTGTGGCAATTCTAACTCAAGCTTTCAGAATGGCTTTTGTAGAAGAGGTGAGTGCACAAAATCAAATCACAAGTTGGAGACGTTGAGTCATGTGACTGTGGTGTAGTTCAGTTATAGCTTTTTAACATTAGCTGTTTACTTACTCTTCAAGAATCACAAATGTGATGTTTATTTGTGAACATTATTTTGCTGAACAAAATGTGTATCATAAACTTTTGTTTGTTTTCTGCTGTAATCCAACAAAAAAATCCCACTGGCTTTATGCAGAGGCAACCAGGGTGATGCTAACTTCTGGCCTCCAACAGCCCTTTGTTGGGAAGATTTACGCTGTACATTGCGGGTCGTAATCTAAAACGTTACTGCTTATTTACGTGCAGTAAAACACAATAATTTACAAAAGTCACCTTCTGGGTGATTCATTCCACCACTGTTCATAACAAGATGTCAGAAGAGGTCATGGACAAAATTAATGAAGCACTTTGTGCTCCTTATGTGTGTTTCAATGGCCAAGACTGGATTTCCTCTAACCTTGAGATCCTCTTATCTCTTGTTCAGTATCTCTCTCTCTCTCTCTCTCTCTCTCTCTCTCTCTCTCTATGTGTCTGTGTGTGTGTGTGTGTGTTTATTCCTTCTGGTTAGTGAGAGGGCTCTTTCACTATGGCTGTCACCCTCAGGACCAGGCTCATACAACAGGAATAATGAGCAACTATTCTGCTCTGTTGCAGTGAACCAAACACGTTTTACAAAGAAGAGAGACTCAGGGGTCAAGGCTGGCTCTTTCTCCCTGTCTCACATAAGCCACACACACACACACACACACACACACTCATTTCTTTATGACTTCCACTTTTTTTACCTATGTCCCCAGTGTTAAGGGTCACCATGGCAACATTGTCTTCTGCAGCAAAATTGCCAGGATGTTGTGATGGGGTCTTGACCAAAGTTTATTGATCCACAAGATTTGGTGGCTGCTTCAAAGAAGAATCTACGATGGCCGTTGTTGAGACTTGCGATCGATAAGACGAAATCTCTGGAAAGAAACCTGATGAATTTATACTCCTGAGATATTCCCAGTTTATGGGCTGTGCTTATGTGTTACTTGTAGCTTGTATGTTCCAGTAGATCATTTTGAGTGTCTTTGGTTATGCTTTTGCATCCTGGGTGTGTATTTATACGTGCTATTGTTCCATGGGTACTTCCTGTGGTTATGTCTATGCAGCAGAGATGATTCATGACTTTCTGTGTTGTTTCAGAGAGACAAAATTCACACTTTAAATGTGTCTCTTTCCAACACTCTGTGTCACACTCATAGATACACATACACACACGCACACACACATTCTATGGTGCTGTTATAGTTAGAGTGATCCAACTCCCACACAAATAGACAAAAATGAGTGCATCTTCGTTTATGCTTTTTGAGGCAACTGACACAAATGAACCAAAAATATCTTTAACATGCACTCATTTCGCACTTCTTTTGACTAGCAGCTCATCATTGTGGTTAAAAATATCATAATCACATAACAATAGGCTAGATTTACTCAGTGGTGTCACATAAATTCATTCATATAAATAAGCAGTTTATATAACAGAAATTCTCAGTCTCTTAAGTCGATGCTCCGGTGTGCTTTATCAGGAAATGCTGCAACACATTTGTGTCTAAAGTACAAAGGATAAAGTCCTTTTTTTGTGGTCCTGGAAATGCTGCATGTTCTGCTGTGCACAGTGTGCTTAGCGGAGGTCACAACAAACAATGGCCCACGGGAAGTGAGAGCAGCTACAGAGGAACACGAGCTTGAGAATATAAAAGAGTAAAACATGATCTATATGTGTGTGTGTGTGTGTGTATGTGTGTGTGTGCTTGTTGAAATTGATTTGGTTGTACAGCATTTTGTGCAACAAACCATATAAATAATTCTACAGTTAGTCAAATTGGTGTCTGTAATAAGCGCAGCAGTGCATTCAGTCTGTTGCTCACCTTATCACCATTGCCGATCGTGTTATCTTAAAGGGGAAAGTCCACACACAGGAAACTTAACAGTTCACTTACAGTATCCACTTACAGTTCAGTCAACAATTTTCCTTTTTCGAATGAAGCCACAACTTCCTCATTGCTGATTTTCCACGCCTCTGTTGCTCTCTTTTTCTTTTTTCCGAATGTTGCGTCACTGGGTTGTGGTTTTCTCACAACTCACAGTGCACAGGAAGTGTGTTGTGACAAAAACAGGTCCCTGTCACTGTTTCCAGTCCTCACTGAGGACCACAGAGCTAAATTTAACACCAATAACAAGATCACAGGTGCCCAAAAATACTCACTTCCACATACATAGAGGTTTAATTTAAGTACTCTGAGTTATTTATACTTATGTTAATATACTTATGTCTGGTCTGAGGTTAAGTTTACTATGTGACGCATTCTGCCGCAAAGGAAACAGCTCAAGCCAATTAGCGGGCCTTTGAGTTAGAAAGGAGCTAGCCAAGAAAAGAGTTAGCCGCTAAAGCTTAACTGATGATCACATAAATGAAGTCTGGTCAGAAAATAGGCTGATTGGCACCGACATGTGTGTTGATCTGACACCTGACTGACAGCCAGCGCATAGTGTTGACGCAGATGTGGTCGTCATTGATTATTTTATTGGATTATTCCTCTACTTCAGCTAAAAGTGTGCCCAAGACAAATGAAAACACAACTGCTGATGTCTGTTTGTGTCACAGAAAACACTTTATATAAACGTGCATCATTACTGAGTTTAGGTCTTCACCAGCAGTCAAATTTAAGGAACTGAAATTCCTCACCTCAAAACCTGTTAGATCTTGTGTCACATGTCAATCTGAGAATAGAATATGATCCGCTATTTTTATTAAATGTATGGTTCATGAGCATACCACAGAACACCGGGTGAAGGAAAAAGACTTTCTGTATCAGTAAGCCTGAGAGAAAAACAAGCAATGAATGGAAAATGCAAAAATGAAAGAGAAGGAGCGGAAAAAGAAATATGTGAAAACAGAAAAAACATCCAACAAGCTAGAAAGGTAGAAACAAATATGAAAGAGGCCACGGATCAATCACACTGAGAGGAAACATGACTGAAGCCATGTAACATTTTTGTTGAACGCCTTCAGATCATGTCCGGGAATGTATCTGTGAAGACAGTATCAATATCAGCCCCTTTATCTGGAGCAGCTCCTCTCTTCACTCTGTCTTTGTGTCAAAGGTATTGTGAGGCCTCAACTGAACCCACCTCTGTGCGCTGCCAGTGTATGCTCAGTATCAGTGCAGTTGAGATGGGGGGTGGGGGGCCGGGTTGAGAAAAATGCCAGTGGACTTGAATCGCAGCCAGGGCCAGAGTTGGTTTTTTGCTCGAGCTGGTTACGCACTGCTCACTGTGACTGGCTCCGCTAAGCCAGTCTGTCTGGGAGCAGAAGCCAACAGTGGGACAATTACCCTGGTCACTGCCGAGTCACGTTGGCCAAAGTCTGGTGTGTGTCCATGTGGGTGTAAGTTCAGCCACACAGACTCGCTACACATATGCTGATTGGTACAAATCTGAGAGATTGTTTTAACCCCTTTATCATAAACGTTTTCCACTTTATTTCCCCTTAAATTGCTTTAAGACTGTCTGACATTAACACATATACATTTTATATTCTGTACCGGCTTGTTGCAGCTTATCATTCAAGCTGTTTGATGTTTACACTGAGTGAAATATTCAAACCCAGAGTTCAGCTTGACATTCCTGGTGTCTTTGCTAACTTTGGGAACACTGCTAGAATTTGAATAAAGTTTTGTGGGTTTGAATAATTTTTGGCTACACAACATTAGTTTGTAGTAGTTATGTTTAGCTTTACTTAATCGGGACGTCTCATCTGGATCGAGATCTCTTTTACATGAGAAACCTGACAATATTCTTACAAGATGAACACATAATCAGAAGCAGCAAATCTTTAGTCACTTAGTATCTGTTTCATTGTCTTTCTCTGTTATTCCATCCTCCTACTCATTCTCTCTCATTTATTCCCAGCTCTGTCTTTCCATCCCTAACTCATACCATCCCTGTTCTTCCAATTATGTGGGTCTAGAGATAGGCTGATGTCAGGTAGATGTGGTGGGGCTTTGGGGAAAGCAGATTAGCTTATTGTCACTAGTAGAAAACGAGCCAAAGGGCCTGCTATAAATAGGCAGATTTAGTCCACCCCACTACTCAGAGCTTGGCAGGAGATCAGGCTCGGGAGAGCAACTTTAAGGCCAGGGTTAGTGTGTTACTATGGTGACACATCCACGGCAGTGTTTGTGTATCAGTGGGTGATGGTGTACATGAATGTGTGTGTGCGTGCCTCCCCCTTCCTGTTCTTTGGGCCCTGTGTCTCTCCAGCAGCAGCAGCAGCAGCAGCAGCAGTCAGTCTCCCAGCCCCTGTTGAGAGAGAGAGCATGTTGGGTAACAGCAGTCTGGAGTTCCCCTGGACTCGCTCCAGACCTCCTCTCCCTTCCCTCCTGCCTCTCCCACAGTCCTTCCCTCCTTCTCCCCTCTCACCCACTCGCTTCCCCTTTTCACTGCTGGCTTCTTTTTTACTGAAGAGTGATATGGGCTTGTTTGTGTGTGTGTGTGTGTGTGTGTGTGTGTGTGTCTGGACATGCTTGGCTATTCCCAACAGCCCATACAGTATAACTGCTGGTTTATTTGTCCTGTTCAGAGTGGGTCGTCTCCTTTTGACACTGACAGAATTTTCAACACCACCCTTCCTCTGAATGCTGCTGTTGGATTGTCTTTCCTTTAACCCCTGTTGGCTCAATCTTCCTATTAAACCATTACATAAAACTGATCTAGAGTCAGCGTCTGCAATCTCAGCATCATGACACATCTGCTCTGACTCATTTTCTCTAGTTCCCTATGCTGAACATGAGAAATGAAGACTTTCAAAACAATATGTGCCTATTTGTGGCTCTGACCAAGCCCAGTCAGAATACCATCATCAACACAATCGTCATCATTATTGCAAAAAATGTTGGGTAATGGGTGATGAAACATTTCAAGTAAAATGTGTATTTCCTGATAGGATTGTTAAGGTGGGCAGACTTTCAAAAAATCCCTTCAAAGAGATTGACAGTAACTTACATGATTCAGGTGCTGAGAAGGAGGCCACCTATTTCTTGTTTGAGGTGATTCAAAAATTTACATGCAGATCCAAATTAGGTTTTTTGTTTGTTTGTTTGTTTGTTTGTTTGTTTGGGGGGTTTTTTGGGCTGATTTTATACTTTAAAATAAGTAGAGGTTTGAATGGATGGATGACGACATGTTGAGAAAAAGTTGGTGTACGAACGTGAAAGATGTCAACAAGACAGCACAATTACCGAGAGGGCTTGTTTTAGCATGTTTATCTGCACCCACTCCATTCAAGGTTCAGTCTCCATGCCAGAGGAACAAGCTACCGCACGCTTCTGCCACAAAAGCAGCTGTAACTAACCCTGCCTTGCACCCAGCGCTGACAAAGCACAGCGTCACAGTTTCCGAAACCTCTCCTTCCACTTTTGCATCACCTTGCATGCAAAAATAATCAGACATGTCAGTGTATAGGTGTGAACTGGCAGGTCATACACACACACACACAGAGTTTTATGGTTAAATACGGTACAGTGAAGGACTGTACAGAGGATATGGTGTCACAAACATACTTATTCCCTTATCCTTATCCTTATCCTTATTGCTCGGCCTTTTAAAAGTAATGTAAAAAAGAAAAATATTTCTTAAAAACAGAATCATTGAACATGAGTGAAACACAACTGGATGAATTGGTATTATTTAAAAGTTACACACAGTGCAAGAAACAAAAACCAAATGTAAGAACTGTCTGTGAAAATGTCTAGCAACTGTTACGTCAGCAAAGTCTAGTCCAAAAATATTTGTGCGTGTATGATTGTAAATTTCCAAAGAAAAACTTTATATGTGTTGATTCAAGACAGTCATCTGAGGTAAAAGCAGGAGATGAAGAAGTGTTTGTAGCCCCTTCTGATTAAGTAGATAAGTGACTTAAATTGGATCAGTTTATTTGTCTGGCTGGCCTTAAACAAGAACACAGTGTCTGGGATGTATGAGCCACAGCCACTGAGTGAGAACGAAACACAGACAACTGTTCAAAAACGACAGAGCCGCGCGCCGCTCTGTCGTTTTTCTTCCTTTCACTCTATCGTTTTTCTCCGACTGAGCCCAGTGATATCACGGAGCAACGGATGTGAAGTCACTTCCTGTTTGGTTTTCAGTCGCACTGCCAACGACTACAGAAGTAGCAGCTTGCTGACATCCATGAGCGGAGCTGGAAACATGCAAATAAACGGGGTTAAAGGTTACAGCTCGCTGATTTTAAGTGTTTGTAAGCCCTCACAGCTGCTTTCTAAAGCCACATTAGAGTCAATGAAAATGTTTTCTTTGTAGTTTTGTATGTGACTCACCTTAAGCTTAAGCTTGTTGTTTGTGAGTGCACCCCTCTCATGATACAGGTATATCCAAATCAACCTCTCCAACATCTTTGCATAACAAAACAAGGCCGCGTAGTTGGACAATACTACGTATATATATATATATATATATATATATATATATATCCTGTATTATCTCTTCTGCCAAAAACAGCAGCAGTAAGAAAACTCCAACTCCTCTTCCTCATCATCTGTCGCTAGTTGAGAGTCTCCTGGTGACAGACAGGCTGTGACACCCAACCTGGGTAATAGAAGGCAATTATAAGCCCTGGCGAGAGCGGTGGCAATAGGGAAAACTTTTATACAGCCCCCCTCCTGGGGCGCTGACATGCAGACACACTGAAATTAATTGCTACAAAACATCAGGCAAGCTTGACACACACATGCGTATAGTCAAACTCCTGGAAAGGAGAAGAATGAAACAATACACATCATGCAATGGTGCATTGATGCTCGTGAGGAGGAAGAAGAAGAAAGAAGAAGCAGCAAAGAGAAGCAGTGAAAAAACAAGTAGATCCCTTCCAACAAATCATGTTTTCATCTAAATAAAGAAGCCAAAGACAATAGACTCGGGTACCTTGGAGACCAGGAGGACTATTTCTCCATGGCAACCAGTGTGGTGTGTGACAATGCCGCAGTGCGAGGGTTTGAACTGCTAAAGCTGTCTGGGAATGCAGAGATAGATGGGGAGAGAGAGGGAGAGACTCAGAGAGTGAGACCCATGGAGAGCTGTCTGTGTGCTCGTAATGAGAACACACACTGTCACAAACACTGCGAGAAAAATGGAAGTTCATGACTTCCCAGCTCACGTTATATCCTTTCTTTGACGCTTTAAGTCAGTACAGAGAGAAGTCGTGTTCCTAACTAAATTATGACACTAAGCCTGTTTATGTTTCCAACAGTGCATATCCAAATATTCTCATACGTAAACGTTTCTCTAGTGTTGCTATGGAGTTATTCCCCTGCTCGCCTGTTAGAAGGCGCAGCACCATGTGGCCTTCGCAGAAGATTTATTTTAATTGTGTGGTGTATTATGGCCAAGAGAGTGTCGGGCTATATGCTGGGCGTGTGCCGTCAGCACACTTGTGGATACATGTAGTCACGTCGGCCCTTGGACATGATCATATTTGTGTTCAGTACGCCACGTGCATAGTGTGTTTGGATAGCAAGACAAACACAAACAATGGAACACGTTGATTTGTGTCCTTGTAGCAACCCGTGTGTGTATTCTTGTTGAAAGGTGGGCGATAAAGGTAATATAAAAGCTTTATACTTCCTGTGAGATCACTCCTTCTCATACATGTGTTAAAGATACTGGATTTAATTGAGATTATTGTTCCATGAGCTCAAAGGAAGAAAAGCAGATCTTTTTACAGTAGACTGGATGTCTTTTACAAACTGTGTACTACTGCAAGTTTCAACACCGTACTTACCCATTTCTCCTTGTCAGCATCACCCGACAACCATCAACATGCAATCTCCTTTGTGTGTCTTTATTTTTATTTGCAGTGCGCTTTATAGAAATTCATTACACTGTCTGCCGCCAGCGTAGACAGAAAAAAATTCCCTCGGCTCAGCTGAACTCTCACCCTCCTTTAATGTAAACACTGCTCCCCAGTCACGTTTCTCCCATTAAGGTAAATGCCTGCATTATGTATGAATCCAGTCTCCTTAATCCAGTTGCACCATTAACCTGCACACCCAGTCGTTTCCAAGTCCTCGAATAAAGAGAGGCAACTCTGACCCTGGTAATTTGTAATAGATAACCTACATTTACAAGCATTGGAGCAAACTAGATTACTTATAATTACCTATCACTAAAGATGCTTTATTGTCAGCAGAGTTTAAGTTTACAAAACCAGCGGGTGAATCTTCAGTTCAAGTGACCCAAAGTGACATATGGCCCCTGAGCCTCAACTTCTGAAAAACCCATTGTCCCGTAAGCCAAATGCTTCTGACAGTTATTCATTTATTCATTCCTCGCCCCTTCCATTCCTTCTTATTTTTTCCCCTTCTTTTTCCTTGGAAGCATACAACGGGTGTTGCAGTTAGCGTTGTTTGTCGTCTTGTCTGTCTGCCTTGTCAACTGTCATGCCTGTTGACGTGCGGCACTCAGAGTTAAATGATTATCGTATGATTGTAAAGGTTTGTGGGGCTTTCTGATGGAGACATGTCTCCTCAGCCCTGTAGGCTATCCCACATCGGCAGTCTCCAGCTGGGGTAGAGGGGAGGGTTGGAGGGTGGGGGAGAGGAGGGAGAGGGGCTTACCTGAATCAACCTGTCGTACCTGCCCTGAGGCCCACCTGTCAACAACCCACCGACAGTCGTTTTCTGTTTCACTCTCTGTCTCTGTCTCAGTCTCTTTCTGGCTCTACTTTTCCATCACTTCCTCTGCCTCTGTATCTCTCTTTACCCATTTATCTCTCTGCCTCTCACCCTCTCTACTCCTTCACTTTACTTCAGCTTCAACACCACAAAACAAATAACTCTCACCTGAGCAGATGTGCCTCGCTCTGACTGTCATTTTCACTTCACAGCAAGTTATTGGGAATCGCTTTGGCCATTGGACCCAAGGAGACTATTTGTCTTGGCAACTTCTGATGTGACTCAAAAGTCAAATAAACTCTGGAGAATAACTTAAAGATTTGTGTGTATGTGTGTGTGTGTGTGTGTGTGTGTGTGTGTGTGTGTGTGTGTACCCGTATGCCTTGCCTTGTTTGTATAACACCAGGTTTAGACAGGTCATCCTCTAAGAGACAGGGTGACTTCAGGGTAAGTTTACCAAATTTTCAGTAGCTCACGCTCTGTGTTTATAGCTTTTGGTTCAGAGAGGAAGAGATAAAAACCAAACTATCTCCCCTTTTCTTACCATTCTCTCAATAAACGTCAAGGACCAAAGAGCAAGCAAGGGTGATGGCGTGACTGTCTGATGAAATAATAAACCCACGCTGCATGAAGCCGCTCTTCCACATTAACAGATGTGGACTGGAAGAGCTCCATTTGACTGTGGACTAAAGCAAAGTTTAAATTCCTGACGAAAATCTGAAGACCAAAGAAAAAAAAACAGGTCTGTTGGTCTGGATATTTTCTGTCTGCTCCAAGTACGTATGCACATGAGTCACACCCAAACGTATTCGCTAAAGACAACAAACCAGCTGCTGCTCAGTCTGGACGCTAAAGCCACATCTTTCTGCCTCCCTCGCTGCTTCCTGTCTGTCTCTGTCCATGTGAAGACGTCAGCAGTGAGAAGCCAATGGGAAGCTTTGTCCCAGTGCAATAAGGCGCAACATTCAGGCAGCTAACTAAACTTTTCTCCTTCACAAAGTGACGGACAGCTGATGAGGCTGATTAAATATTAAACATGAACTTATTGACAACAGTGCTGGAAGAAGTGCTCAGATCTTTTACTTAACTAAAAGTACCAATAAAACAATGTACAAATATTCCATTACAAGTAAAAGTCCTGAATTCAAAACTTTATTTAGGAAAAGTACAGAAACATTACGAACAAAATGTTCTTAAAGCATTAAAACAAAAGCTAGTTCTACTTAAAAATGGCCTCTTTAACTGTTATAATCCTATATATATTATATTATTAGATCAATTCTGATATATACTGGTAGATAGTTTAGTTCAGTGGTTTCAAACCTAGGGGTCAGGCCCCTCCAATGGATCACAAGATGGTTAATGGGGCAGGATAATCATTATCATATACTTTTTTTATGTAAAATCTTTACCTGATAATTAACTATTGTATGTGAGATAAAAAGCAGAATATTAACCTCTCAAATGTATTGGCGTTGAAATGTAAAGTGGTTTAAAATAGAAATACTCATGTTAAGTACCTCAAAATAGTTCTTAAATACAGTACTTGAGTAAAAGTGCATTATAATTGACAGGAAGGTTGAAAGAGGAAAGCACACCAGGAGATGTTTGTGGTAGATGTTCTTCTCAAGAAAACCCTGTATCTTCAGGCTTTATCGCAGGTACAGTTTGTGCAAAGACTGTAAGATGAATCTCATCTCACAGTCAATAACAGCACAACGGGTGCCTTTGCTTTTCTAGGCAGGTGAAATCATTTTTAAACAGAATATTTTATTTTGAGCAGCGGACTCAGTGGTCATTGATCATTTATTTAATCTGCTAAGCTAATGCACAAGCTTCTCAAGCCCCGAACAATAAATCATAAAGGACTATAACGCTCAGGATGCCATACACAGAGCTGACCTATTATACATCCAGTGTCAACATGCTGGGGTCTTGCCACCCACAGATTATGGTATATGCAGCTCAGACAAACACAGTGTTTTGCGACAACCTTTAAATGTTACCCATTGCTGTAATGTGACTACTGCTGGTGTGGGGAAGTCCCCTCTGTCAGCCCACTACCGGTGACTCATCGGGAGCTGAAAGGTCAGGGGTCAGCTCTTTTGTCAGAAGCATCAAACAAACAGGCTCGGGGGTGCTCAGTGAGTCACACATCCTCTGGGACGTGTTTGGTAATTGTCTCTCTGTCACCTACCTTCAGGACGCTACAACGGGCAGATAAGCAGAGCAGCTATTCAATGCCGGGGCCCTGTTTCTGTGTGATACGCTAACACTGATCCTGCTCCACAACCTGAGGGGTGATACAACAAGGAGGGGACGCCTGCAGTGACTGTGAAGTGCAAGCAGATTCTCTTTCAAATGTTGCCTAAAGCTTTAGTAGGTCGGGTCCCGCAGAAAAAGAAAACTTGTGATCTTACCCACAGCATAATCATACGCTGCTAACACAAGGCCAACATTCCACGGCAGCATTCCTGGACTCCTCTGCACAGAGCAAAGAAAATGTCTGGCTGCTTTAACGCAGCAACAGGTGGTGTGCTGTAATCTTCTGCATTGTACTGTAATGGGCTGTGTTAGATTTCAGTAAGTGAGCCAAGGTTTATGATGACTGGGGCCGCTGAGTCAAGGTGTCAAGTATTTAATCAGACATACAGTACTGGATGTCTTCATCGAATGCGGTTTCCAGAATCCCATTAGGTCCATTTGGCTTTTAATGCACGTCTATTAGTCCAGAGATATTCCGCGACCCCTCCACTCTGCCAGTTTCCTCAACGTTTCTGACAGATTTTTTATCCCTCTCACGGCAGTTTGTCTTTTCCCGGCGCATCTCACTCTGCGTGTAAAAGGTCAGGCTGCACACTCCTGCTGGCGTCACTTTAAAAGCTGTGAGAAAAATGACATTTATCAAATACCCTCCTATCATGTTCTTTGCTCCTCTCTCCATCACTCTGTGACTATGGGCTAATATTCAGCCCGTCACTCTGCCCGAGGCCATCAGGCCTCCGCACTTCTCCCATTTAATTATCAATGCTTCTCCCTGTGTGTTAGAGAGGCCCCAACCCATCAACGCCACATTTCATGTTTTTCAGCATCTTAAAGCCGACCACTCTCACCACATGCCACTTGGCAAAACAAAACTATTATTGCTGCATTCTGTGCTGCAAAATAACCCGGTTCTCTCTCTCTCTCTCTTTCTGTCATTACGCTATTTGCCCCTCCCCATCCCCTCCCCCCCCACATTATGTAACATGAAGGCTTTGGTAACTGTCCACCCTCTAATCTTGGTCTGCCCATCATGAGAGCACACACGGCTGAACACACCTGTATGCTAAATGGGGAGGGGCTGCGCCTCTGGTCGGTATGGGCAACCCGGTAGGTGAGGAGGTGTGATGGAGGAGCGGGAGTGTCTGTCAGTCTGTCTGTCTGTTCTGTCTGCCTGACTGACGGCCTGGCATTGGCTGCTGACAAATACCAGCACAAAGCTTGGTATTTGCTCCCACGTACAGTATGTGGGTGTGAGGATTCTCTCTCGGTCTCTCTACTTTCTATTTTTCTATCGCCCTCCACCTTCCTTCCCACCTTCTCCATCTCTTTTTCTCAACCTGCCTCCATCTCTTCGCTATATACGTCTCTATTTATTCGCTCTCTCTCCCCTCTCACTTTCTTTTTATGTTCCAACTCCTCTTCTCTCTCCTCTACCTCCTCTCTCTTTTTGTTTTTTGGCTTCCCTAGCTACTTCCTCATCTCTTCTTCTTCATGGCACATTGGGGCATGATTAAATACCAATCGGGGACAATTAGCAATTGTGTAGTGTGTGTGTGTGTGTGTGTGTGTGTGTGTGTGTGTGAACAGGGGCGTGGTGGCTGCGTAGGTAATGGGAGAGCCTTTTTCTCTGCCGGCTGGCAGAGCGTTGGAGTTTCATCAGGCGAGGACTCCTCTGGCTGGTTTGTGTGGGCAGCAATGGGGAACACACAGAGGAGAATGAACTGACTGACCCAAACATACTCAAACTAACATTCAACAGTGCAACAGTGCACACATGATGCTCATCTACATACACACACTCACACACACACACAAACACACACACACACACACACACACACACAAACACACACACACACACACACGCAGACTAATTCTCCTTGCCCTGCCCTTACAGCATCTGTCTTCCACCCCCTCCATGCATCAGAGGGAAGGGAGGCCCAAACAGCCACTGAGAACTGTTTATCATCTTTATTACTTTATTACTTTTCTGACAGTTTTCCCTAACCTGATTTTATTACATTGTCATCAGATGATGAGTTCTCTCATCTCTCTCTTCTCTTTCTTCTTTTTTGTGCCACATATGTATCGACCTTGGTAACGGATGCAGGACAGCAGCGAAGGATGCAGACAGGAGTTTAGATTTGGCATCACCACCTCGCCACACAGTTACAGTCGCTTTATGTAGCTCACCATCATCGTGTCCCTACAGCTTCTGGTCTTTGTTTTCCTCACACTAACAGGCCTGGAGAAGGGTGGCTTCTCCCTCGCTGAAAAACTCAATGTAAACTCAAGTTTCCCCCTCTACTCCAGGCTTATTTGGATTTTGGGAAGGAGCCTCTGCTCTAGATCATCCATAATATATGACAGAATTTTGCTATCAGTCTAATGGGGGTAAACAGAGAGATTTGCCAGAGGCTGAATGGGAAATGCCTGGGAGAGAATGCAATCCAGTACAGACCAAAAACCTACTGTGTACTTGAATTATGTTTTGTTTTGTTTCTCTATCCATCTATCCATCAATCTATAGATATCTACGGGGAGAACGGGGAGTGTCACCTGCTCTCTCTCTCTCTCTCTTTCTCTCTCTCTCTCTCTCTCTCTCTCACTCTCTCACTCTTTCTCTCTCCGGCCACCTCAAAGTGCCCACGATGTTTCCCAATGAGGTTGCTTGCATATAGATCCAGTCAGCAGCAAGGGAAACACATTGATTTCCCGTCAGCATCCACCGAGCAGTGCTGGCGCGCCAGCCGAAGCTGGAGCAGCCGGGGGGAACATCGGTGTCCCGCAGGCGTCCTGGCAGCTGTGCGCAGCGTTGTTAAAGCGGCCCATTAGGCCGCTGAGTGGCAGAGAGAATCCCCGAATATTGAGCCGAGGACACCCCTCAATTAGACGGATAGCCCCGCACCTCGTCAGCATCCGCGGCTATCTGTTCTCATTAATCAATGACACAGCCGAGAGAGGTGGAAAGTTAATTTAAAGGAAGTTTGCTACCAGCCAGCAGAGTTTGCACAGTTTTATATTTTTAAGCTCACGGTCTTAGTACCGTCACTTCTATTACGCCTATGTCATAATCAATTTGACATGTCGGCTAATTATTCACAATCAATAAGCCTGTAGGCTATAGACGTGCACGGCAGTGTAGCATCCATAACAGTGTATGAAAACGATCTTTCAGCCGAAAAAAGAAAGCATAAAGTCGCTTTTCAATCTAATTATTATTATTTTATTTGGTTGGAAATGTGTGTGTGTGTGTGTGTGTGTGTGTGTGTGTGTCACAAATACAGAGATTTTTAGCTCACAAGCACACAGTCTTGACGGGAGGAAATAAATGTAAAGGAGTTTGACTGTTGCACAAAGTCTCTCACATAAAGTCTAACTGTTCAGCTGAAGCCGTGCTTTTAAACAGAGAAGCAGGATTCTGCTGCTGACATTAGTTATTGTGAGCGCTGGACATGATTTGCACTCCAGCCTCTCATTCACTGCCAAACAGCGATCAGCGCTGCCTCAGGAAGTCCCAAATAAGGACAGGGAAATGGAAACCCACCGGAATAGGTCCTTATGTAGTCACGACCTTATAAGGCACGGCGGAGCCGGGCTTTCCGGCAGCAGCGCAGCCTGCTGCACAGATGGGAAATCCAAATCAAATCTATAGGGCGACGGGGAAAGAGAAAGAATTATGCTGCTGTCTCGCGGAGCTATTCTGCTATGAAGATACATTGATTCGGGACAGAGGAAGAGCGGCGTTGTCTTCGCAATTTACTGCAAGAGCTTAATATAAAGTCGCTCCTCTCTGCTTTCCCCCAGGCCAGCGTCATGTGTCCTCCACTGCAGTGCCTAAATATGGGCTTCCTACGCTCCAAATATGGACATCTACGTCACGACAAGAGGGTATAAAACGAGCGGGGAAACCTCTCAGCTCAGAGAGAGCCCTGAGCGCCCACAAGAGCAACTGTTAGAGCAGAGATAGCGAGACAAACACACAGAACTCCCTTACTGAGAAAAATCACAACAAAGTGAAAAGTCAATTCAAAACAACATCCATCCAAGAAGGTTTAAACCTGATTGGATAAATCATTTAAAACAGAGATTTTCAAAAAATCTGAAGATTAATCTGTTGATACATTTGGATGCATTTTAGGGAATGAGTATAAAGGACATTTTGATTTTTTCTGAAAAGACAAGTGGATCTTTACTCATCTCTAAGAGAAAAAGGAAATCAACAGGACAACTGGAAGCAACACGGAGCAAGGCAGAAAACAGCAGCTTCCTCGGCATCAGCAGAAGTGTACAGCACTCTAAGTGATTCCCTCCACCTGTGAGGCTCCGCTCTGCCAGCGTGCACCCAGCCTCCCTGCACTCTTCACCAGCCACCAGTGCAGCCTCAGCCCTGCAGCTCCAGCACCAGCAGAGGATGGCTGCAGCCAAGACCGAGATGATCCTCCCAGCCCTGCAGATCTCAGAGCCCCTGAGCTTTCCTCACTCGCCCATGGATAACTACCCCAAGCTGGAGGAGGTGATGATGCTCAGCTCTGCAGGGACCCCCTTCCTCACCGCCTCCGCACCCGAAGGTGCAGGCTTTGGCTCCGGGGAGCCCGGAGAACAGTACGACCACCTTGCTGGAGGTAAGAGCTGAAGATTTGCTTCTTTTGCCTCTGATTCTCTATGCTGCATGTGAAGCTAAAACTAAATGTTGGATCTGCTGAGCTACACTAAACCTAGAAATGAGTTAAGATAAATAAACAGCTGCATAACTAATTATTATTTATGTTTTGCGGTGTATTAATTCATATTATTAATTGATCCCATAACTACAGCTGGCATATGAAGATTTATAGTTACAAGTCTGTATTAATTTGTTTTATTATGGGTAAAAGTGGAAAGTGGAATTGCAGGCTACAAGTAAACGAGAATTTTTGCTGACTGGACACAAAATCTAAAATTTTTTCAAATGAACAAAAGCAGGGCAATAAAAATCATCTGACTTAAGACCAATTTATTGATAGCTCTAAATCCCCGTTGACTCTCGGAGGACTCAAACACTGCTCAGTCACCGCATGCCTTTAGACACTCCTACAGCTCAATTCAAATTGCATTCCTAAAACCAGCTGAACTGCAGTTTCGGTAATCAATCGCCTCAGGCTCTGTGATGGGCTTCAAGAATGTGTGTGTGTGTGTGTGTGTGTGTGTGTGTGTGTGTGCAAGACAGGAAGAGCGAAAGAAAGATCGAGAGAGTGTGAGCCGAGGAAAATGCGAGTCTAGAAAGCTTGCACAGCAGCACAGAAGAGACAGAGTGTAGGGGGAAAGAGTTTAGTTGGGAAGGTTTTTCTGCGTGGGCACCTGACTGATCTGTCACAGAAAAGAGGGGTGACACACTGTCCACCACTCTGGCAGTATTCCCCCTCTCCCTCCTGGATATTGACAGTTTGATTAATGTCTCCCCTTTCTCTGTGCTCCCTGCAGATACGTTACCTGACATCTCCTTCAACTGTGAGAAGCCAGTGTCAGAGCAGACCTACTCCACCCAGAGGCTGCCCCCCATCTCTTACACAGGCCGCTTCACCCTGGAGCCCGCCACCACCTGCAGCAACAGCCTGTGGGCGGAGCCTATCTTGGGTCTGTTCACGGGTCTGATGGGCAACATTGCCCCCAGTTCCAGCTCTTCCTCTGCTGCTTCACAGACCTCTTCGTCCTCTTCGTCCATCCCGTCCTCCTCCACTTCCTCCTCTTCTACCTCCTCCTCTCAGAGCTCCAGCCTCAGTTCCTCCATTCACCACAGTGAGCCCAACCCCATCTACTCAGCTGCCCCGACTTACTCCAGCCCCAACTCTGACATCTTCCCAGACCAGGGCCAGGCTTTTTCCAGCCCAGGAGGAGTGCAGTACCCTCCCCCGGCCTACCCCAATGGCAAAACCTGCAGCACTAGCTTCCCTGTGCCCATGATTCCTGACTACCTGTTCCCTCAGCAGCAGGGAGAGATCAGTCTGGTGCCCCCTGACCAAAAGCCCTTCCAGAGTCAGTCAAGTCAGCCATCCCTCACTCCTCTGTCCACCATCAAGGCCTTTGCCACCCAGACTGGTTCCCAGGACTTAAAGAGTGTCTACCAGGCCCAGCTGATTAAGCCCAGCCGCATGCGCAAGTACCCCACCCGGCCAAGCAAGACACCTCCTCACGAGAGGCCCTACGCTTGCCCCGTGGAGACCTGCGATCGCCGCTTCTCGCGCTCCGATGAGCTGACACGTCACATCCGCATCCACACGGGTCAGAAGCCCTTCCAGTGCCGCATCTGCATGCGCAACTTCAGCCGCAGCGACCACCTGACAACACACATCCGCACTCACACCGGGGAGAAGCCCTTCGCCTGCGAGATCTGCGGACGCAAGTTTGCTCGCAGTGACGAGAGGAAAAGGCACACAAAGATCCACCTACGGCAGAAGGACAAGAAGGCAGAGAAGGCAGGAGCGGTGGCAGTAACAGCAGTGGCTGTATCCGCTGCTTCACCAGCCTCCAGCTACCCTTCTCCCATCACCTCCTACCCCTCTCCAGTGTCTTCTTACCCCTCTCCCGTCACCTCCTGCTACTCCTCTCCAGTCCACACTTCCTATCCATCTCCTTCCATCGCCACCACCTACCCATCCGTGTCCATGTCCAGCACCTTTCAGTCCCAGGTCGCCTCCTCCTTCCCCTCCTCAGTCGCCTCCAACATCTACAGCTCCCCCATCCCCACCCCGCTATCAGACATGCAGACCACTCTCTCCCCAAGGACAATCGAGATCTGCTAAGAAAGAGCAAAGAGAAAAACTTTTTTTAGTCTTTGTACCTCTCCTTCTTTAAGGTTATTTGAAGGGAAAGAAATCAGCATCAAAAGACATTGTTTTCCCCTCCAAAAAGCACTTTTCCGTCTGCTCCCTGTGCAGTGTTAGGTGAATCCTGAGATTTACCTGAAAGAGAGAAAAAGACACATGTCAAGGACTGGGCAAAGACAATGGAAGATGAAAAGGGATTTTTTTTCTGTCTCTGTAAAACAATTGCAGCACTTCAAATGCATAAGGGACTCAACAGATAAGAGAATGGAAAACGGCACTGACGGGTCTCTACTATTAGGTACACAACAACCAAGAGACAAAGAGATTGCCAGCAGTTGTAGTGCTCAGGCACGTTCGCCCTTGCAGGCACTCATACAGTATAAAAGACATTGAATGATATACATAAGCTACCATATATGTATATTGTACATGTGCCATGTTTCGTTTTTATCATTCTTTGGTACCATTGATGTGAAAAATGATTTGCATATTTGCATTGTATTATTTGAAGTGAGCAGGGCCATATTTTCTACATACTTTCTCTATTATGTAGTGATGATGCTGTGATACGTTTTGACATTGTTTGAAAAAAGCACTTAAGTATTCAAGCATGAGTAAGAGTGATGTTAGTTTCTGTTTGTAAATATCATCCACTGGTACTATCTCTTTCTCTATTTCTCACATGTGACATACCGCTCGGTTATATGGAAAACTAGAGAGAAGACAAAAAAAAAAAACATTTAAAAAAATAACTAAACAAGACAAACACTCCCGTTATTTGGTGCCTTTTGTGAAGCCTTGCTGATGTTGTGACTCGGCTGCGCGCAAGAGAGGATGCACTGCATCTCGCCTTAAGGTTTGAGGGAATATTTTTGTTACAGAATGTAAGTCATACTCAGAGGGAGGAAAAGGGACGAGCTTTGAGGGCACCGCTTCATTTCATTAGAATGTAAGCAAAAAAGGAGACAAATTATAAAGTATATTTTTGTAAAACTTAAGTGTAAATATCCACATCTTCAAGAGCTGGAATGTTGAAGTTACCTACTGAGTAGGCATGGGATTCTTTTGTATGTTATATACATGCAGTTCATTATTTTGTGGTTATCTTTATTTTGTATTTGTGTTTGTTTGTTAAAACAAGTGACTGTTTCTGGCTTCTAAACACATGAATGCGCTTAACTGCCAATGGGATATTTGGTGTACAAGATATCCTCCCAGAAATGAAATATAAATAAAAATATGAATATATATGTATATTTGTTTTCCTCTTTATTGTTCGACTTTTCTGTTTGCAAATATTTCCGGTGGTACTTCAAACCATTCCATCGAGAGAAATCTTCATTACATTACATCCACCCTGCATTTCGTCGTGTATGTCCCTCATACATACCATAATGTATTCCATCATTTTATATTTTAATTGCATGCACATTATTAGTGGATGCATACTACAACCTCACATCACAGAGAGCCACCCTTTAATTCAAGAAAAACCTGCACAGCATTATCTTATGGAAACTCTCCGTTTCAGTCGCCTTTCTCCAATTGAACCCAGTATTAATGATAACACTAACGCATGACTCCCATGCCTATGAACACAGAAGATGAAAAATTCTTATCTAGATCCAAAATGCTCTTGAAGATATTAAGCTTATCTAAATTTGCATTTCATTTTAAATTTTATGATACACACTGGCCCTTACAGTTGAGTACACAGACTTCCAGCAATTTCAAGAAAAATGATTTCTTCTTCTGTATGCGGTTAGAGAAATATATATATATATTTTTAGAGGGATATTTTAAACCGGCTGTGCTTAGACATGCACAGGGTTATTTTCACATAGTGCAGGTGAAATCCATCACCTGATAATTACCTTCTTTTCCACAAATGTGGCTGGCGAGATGCTGTCACCTCATGAGCTGTTACACACAATTGGGCAATATCCGTGTAGGTTATGCTGAATTGTTGCACAAGTGCAGCTGAACAGACCCCGAAGGTTTAACCGCTGTTACTTTTGGTTTTTCAAGCAGAATATAATAACAGCCTCGTCGCACCGTCATTATTCATCTGCCACTCTTCTCCAGGCTAGGAATTCTTGCTACATGTCTGCGTATGAAAATAAAACAGCTTGGTTTTTTTAGTCTATGTAGACAAGAACTCTCCTAAGTTTTTTTCTCTCTGAGCTTTGGAGTAATTTTGTGTTGTGAAATACACCGACCAAAATACTCACAAATGCAAACACAGCTAAAATAGAAAGCAGGAAAACAAGTAGAAGAGCATGATGGAGGGAAAAGGAAAATAATTAAGATAATTGGTCTCCTGATCCCAAATTGACTTTCTAAATTGAGTCTGATGAGTTGTGTGTGTTTGTACCGGTATGTGTGTGTGTGTGTGTGTGTGTGTGTGTGTGTGTGTTTGTGCATGCATGTATGCAGGCATTTGTGTGCGATATCCACAGTGACTGTGCATAGACTGACTGATGTAGTTGATTCCTGCTGTGTGTCTGCATGCCGCTGCGGTGTTAGTGTGTAATTGTGTGAAATTTGCCGTGTTAGCAGCTGCTCTGTGTTTCCTTGGTTAAAACCCAGTGTCCCCCATGAAACAGATCTACCTGAACACAGTTTGCATGTATGCGTCTACTTGTGTGTGTGTGTGTGTGTGTTGGCAAACCTCAAGCCTCCTTGTGCAACTTCAAGTCCTAAAATCCTGTCATTTCCTGTCATTGTTTACGGTATTATTTGGCTGTAAAAGAAAAGAGCCATTCAGCTGCTTTTGCACCACAACTTTTTCATACTACCATGCTTTTAGGAAACTCTTTTACTCAATGTAAAAACCACAGACAGTGCTTCGCTCAGCCCTCTCTCATGTTAAGAGACAGTCCATAACTGAAATGCTGGAAAGGCAGACGGCCAATATCCCTCAAAGTTTGAGAGAATTGTGAAGCCCATCATATCCTATTGCTCTAATTCAAGGCTCTTCTTCGCATATCAAAGCTCAATCGCTGGGTCTGTTCTGTTTAGGGAGGTGTGAGAGGAGCACGAGAGGAGTTGGGAGTGCCGTTGCGTCGTGGCTTCACACTGTTGTAACTCACAACGGAGCCACCTCACGCACCCAACGGGCTTCCACTTCAAGAGCCCTGCCTTTGTTCAAAAATGTATTTGTTCTCTCATTCTTTATGGGAACTGTGTAAAACAAAAAAGGACGAATGGCGAAAAGAACCATTTTTTTCTTCCTCATCACCCTCCAACCCCATCCCACTGTACCACCTCTCTCTAGCTCTCTCTCTCTCTCTCTCTCTCTCTCCCTCTCTGTCTCTACCTCGCTCTCCCTCTCTGGTAGCGCATATTTTGCTGGAGATGCTAATGATCTCCCCCCTCTGTATTCTGATGCAAGGTCTGTCTACACTTTTCCCTTTCATCCACATACAAATGTGCTCTTATTGCCTCTTCGCCCTCGGGCCTTTTAAGATGCCTTTTTGAAATATGCCGTTTGATAAGCACATCATTGGCCAAGTCCCCGCAGTGATTAGAGCTCTCTTTAATGTGAGCAAGTTAGAGAGTGAATGAGGGGCTCCAGGGCCGGCAGCTATCCGTTCTCCTCTGCCCTCACCCCTTGACATCTCCTGGGCCACTGGGGAGAGGCCAGCGTCGGGTGACCGAGAGCCCAGCTTGGAACGTAGGCACTATTGGCCATCCTCCATCCTTCATCTCCACATGGAGATTAAACACAGGAGGGAAGACACTGGAGAATCACCTTCATAGAGACACTGTACTGTATGCTGGAAGGCTAGATTCCTGTACTTTATCACAGGGATATGACAGGAGGACTGCTCTCTAATGTCTTTTAAATATGCTCCATTGATCTCATGTTCAGAGTCTTGCTTTCCCTCGCTGGGATGGTTTTTTCATCTTGCCAATAGGGAACACTGATACTGTTGTCAGGTGCTTTCTCCTGTTCTGCCTTTTTGTACTCAACACCTGTTGAGCCTTTTGGGAGAAGTAGGTTATATTTAAACTGCTTGATTTCCAGCCTCCTCACAGTTAGATTTCAGGTAGATTGCAACATTTACACAGACACAGCATTCAGGAAACGTGCTTGGCATGTGACAGTTTGAAACAAATATCAGTCAGAAAGTATAAGTTTGACAGACCTGGACAAAATGCAGCGGCCCATTCACATTCAATTATCCCCTTATGCTGTAAATGAAACACAGACAGACCAACTTGAAACAACAGATGCTCCGCTTTGCACAGGAAGACATGATCAAGATGTCACAAATGTGCTCTTCATATCTGGGTAAAGATATGGGAATCTTTTGCATGTGTGTTAGCTGAGTACCTGTTCAAAACAGAACAGCACAACTCACAAGCACCTTTGAAATTATTTGCGGCACAAAGAAGACATTTTTGACGCATCACTTCCACAATAATCTACAGGTGTCCTGGCAACTTTAGCTCTACTTAATAAGCCATGCTTGTTTGAAGTACATGGCTTTGAACAGACAACAAAACAGTGCATGCTTAAGTACCTCCAAATATGACACCTCTTCAACTCAGCATCAAGTGCACTACAGCTTCCCAAAAGGCACCTGGGTGGCTCTGAAATGCAAACAGGCCCTCAAAAGTCTTTATGTGTTGAGGCTATTAAGTGGGATCTAGTTGTTTTCTTTTCTGTCTGTGAGTCTGACTATCATATGCAGTCCCTGAGCAAGGTCTCTGAGGCTGGGTAAATAAATGTAGTCATGCCTCTCAGAGCCATGTCAGTTTTTATCAGAGGGATGCATGTTCTGCAGCAGATGGCTTCCTACTGCAAATTAAAGGCTTCTGATGGCACTGTGCAAGACATCAATTTCTAAATAACAATGATTCAAACAAACAAAAAAGAACTGAGTTTTTTTGAATGGAGACTTGTATAAATAATGGTATTGTCTCTACATAATTTGGGGACATTAGTAGAGTAGTAGTAGATTAGTAGAGTTCTGTACTGCCCTGATTCACTGATGGCTTGTTCTGCTTTTGTTCCTCATAAATCTGCCTGTTTCTATGACACATTTTATTATTCCACGTGAAGCCTTACAGATGCATTTTGAGGTCATTGGTTTTGTTTGAACTGTAGTTCAAGAGTTCAGAGCAACCACCCAGTTGTCACAACAGCCCAGATTAGAGGTGAGAGCTACAGTCCTGCTTTTTGTGTGTGTCTGGAGGTTTTGTGACTGAATGTAATTCCAACCAAATTTAATCACACACACACACACACACACACACACACATATATATGAAGCTGTAGTGCATATATAAAGTACATGCATATTTACTGGCTATTGAGGCATATTTTCACGAGGCGCACTACCAAAACCACTACAAAATGAGATTAGAATAATAAAGTTCGTACAAAACCATCTAACCTCCTCCTGTGATCAGTTCAGGGCATCCTGGGTCTCACTCTGACAACTCTGATCAAACGCTGAGAGAGAGAGAGACAGAGAGGGAGAGAAAGAGAGAGAGACAGACAGAGATTTGATAGAAAAACTGTGTCTCCCCCCCCCAGCCTCCAGATGTGCCCTGCAGTGACTTCACCACCTGTCATTCAAAAGGCGTAGGCCAGGTGTCTGATCCGACAACGCAGCCACCTGTTCTGAGATGCGCCACACACACGATCCTGTAAGTGCTCTGCTTTTCCACAATACATCAGCACTGACCACAATAATAATCTCACCCAGTGTCTTTTGTCCGTGCACTGCCAAAAATAATCAGTGACCCAACACCTGTGGAATGAGTCGATATTAAATAATGTAATTTGTGACAGATGAAGCTTTAGTCACACAACTGAAAGAAAGAAAAAACAATATCACTGGTTCAGGGCCAAAGATAATATAATCAGGACTAACAGCAGTGGCAAGAGACATCCTTTGTCTTGATGTTTCATAGTTTTGACTAACACTGACAATGATACTGTGTGCTGTCGCTGCTCTGCTTTCATAATACAGCACCAGGTATTACAAAAGCAGCGGTTGTCATCCGGCTGCTGCTAAGCCTCATTTAAAAGCTGAGCCACAATCACATAGAAAAAAAATTGAAAATTCCTATGTGGATAGGATGTAGAATTAGGTAAACAGGTGTGTGTGTGTGTGTGTGTGTGTGTGTGTGTGTGTGTGTTTGTGTGTGTGTGTGTGTGTGTGTGTGCCTATGTCCTGCAGCCAAAAGATGTGATCAGTCTCATGGGTGACAGCGTGATCGCAAGGGAGTGGGACAAATTAGAATTGGGGAGGAGGAGGAGGGATACGGTGAATGTGTATCATCATCTGGCCAGGTTTCCTTTCCCGCCCCCTCACTACAGCTGTCCTCCACGTTTGATGAAAGCCTTGCATTGCTATATTTGTCCCATAGTGATGAGGTGGAACTAATGGCCACTTTCACACCAGCTGATGTCATCAGTGAGCAGCGCCTGGGGAGCAGGAGGGTGGGAGCGGCCGGGATACCTACTGGGAGCTTCTGTTGTCCACCAGCACACACTCACACGTGCATATCGTATAAATGGTTTACATCAACGAGCTTGTTTTATTCATAATATTCTCAGGGGAAACCCTCGGGTCAGCACCCTCCAAGGGTCTGACAATGTTTAAAGGAATAGTTTAACATTTATAGTTCGGCTTTTTCGCTTTCTTGCTGAGGGTTAGATGAGAAGAGGTCATGTCTGTGAAGTTACCGCCAGCAACCAATAAGCTTAGCAAAAAAAATGGCAACAGGGGGGAAATTCTTTCCTACAGAAACAATATCCACTGCTTCATATTTACTGTCCAGACATGAGAGTGGTCTCCTCATCTATTTCTCAGCAAGTAAGTGTATTTCCCAACATGTCGAACTCCTTTAATGTAATCTAATTTTCTGCCGATTTATATAGATATAAATCTAAGCAATCCATCCCCTTTCACTTTTTCTCTCTGTCTGTCTCTCCTTGTCTGCCTCCCTAACAGCTAGTTAACAGTAAGCAGTGTGTGCTGTGGCGAGCCGAGCACAGCCCCATCTCTGTCACATCCACACAGTTAGGTCCTCATTTAGGGCCTGTGACTGCATACAGTGGTATGTCAGCATCTGTCAGCTCTGTCAAGTGTGTATGTAGGCTTTTACGCTTCCTAATGTGAAACAGTTGACAGGTTATTACTGCCAATGTGAAGTCATGAGCCTTGACCACAGCTATAACCCAACTTTAACCCAGGAAAATTTTGGCTCAGCACAGAAATGCTTTGACAAGGTGAGACGAGTAACGTTTTTTATATAGTACACTCAAATATCCAGCCTAGTGTAAGCCGTACGTTACTGTATCATGGCTATCCTGTTACCATAAGTATAGATCTGTGATCAGATCATGAACTACCCTTTCAACGCTTCAATCGTTTGGCTAAAAATACCTCAGCTGCCCCCTCAGTAAAATTATCCCGTCAGGGCCCTATCTCCTCCGGCCCTCCATCATTTTCATCATCTAATGTACGTGAAGCCGCCAGTAATGGTGCTAGATTACAAAAATCGCACGTAGCTCGTGTGCATGTGGTTTTTTACAGCTCGGAAATATCCCTGCAGTTAAGTATAATTCACACACAGAGGGCCACACATTTGACCCGTACACATGCACGCACACGCACTTCAGTGTGCTCTCTCTGCACCTCAGGGTATGAGTGTGTGCTTGTATGTGTGTGTGCATTTTGCTCTGTACACTGCCGCTTAATAGAGTCCTCCATTGTGAGTAATGACCCCAGACCTATTCTGTTATTTTATCCAGACCAGCGGGCTAAAGGTTGCTGTGAGGATGAGAATGAGGGTTTCACTCTTTCTTTAAAGCATTCAAATGAGGAGAAATTGCAGTTAAATGAATGGTTGTTTACTCCCTGTGTTGTTCCTAAATACACTCCATCCATCTTCCTCTGTTGATATGTGCTCTTTTACATTCCTCTGTTTGACTTTCACCTTTAATGTACATTATTGCTTTTATTTGTCGCTGTTTCCTACCTCTGTTGCATTGCTCATAACTACCAGGCTTGAACACGTCCAACGCACACTCGCACACACATTTTAGCTGGCAACCACAAACACCATCATCCCCACTCCAGCCATGCCAGTGATGCTATGAAGCAGCGGGGCTGCACTGCCGACTGCCATGCATTATGAAGTAATCGTCCACAGAGACATGACAGTAGGAGTGCCTTAGGTGGAAGAGTGGATGTCAGTGTGTGTGTACTTGTGTCTATTTGTGATTATTTGTGTCTAGGATTGTATTGCACCCTGCTGCCTGTCTACTGTCTATCCTCTCTCTTTTTTAATTCCCTTTCCTCAGTCTGCTGCTTTTCTTATTGTGTGTGTGTGTGTGTGTGTGAGAGAGAGAGAGAGAGAGAGAGCAGGTGCAGGACTTAACTTGTTACTTTACAGATTTATGTCTGAATGGAGCACTTGCTGTTTACCAGGAAACATCTGTCTGTCTAGATGTCTGTCTGTCTGTTTGCCTGTCTGTCTTGGAGCAGTTGAGGTTTATTGTCAACACAAATGCGCAGATGGCCGATCAATAAGCAATGAAGCATATGAGCCCACAACAAGGTTTCAGCCACTGACGGCTGTATTTTAGTTTTTGGCACCATTTTCACCCAGCTTCACAAAGACAAAGTGAGGGGAAGGGTCACCAGCATAACTAAAGGCAGATGCTAAAGGAAGCGCTCAAACACAACAAGCAGAAGTTTTTCTGAACGGATGCAAATTAAATGGAAACATGAAGCACTTTGAATGTCACAGCTCAAAATATAATAAGGTAGCAAGCACTTAAAAAGGAAATAATTTAAATAATTTTGAATCACTGTTATGTTTTCTTCATTGAACACCGTCTAGGAAAACACGCATGCTTTTTCCATTAACTAATGTGTCCAAAATGTCTTCTTAGCATTGCAGCGTGAGGTCAGAGAGCTGGACGAGAGACAAAGTAAACTAACGTGCGCTGTAGCTGGTGTGTCGCGGGCTGACAGCTGTTAGTGGTACTGAAGTGTCAGGACCACATCAGCATTTAACCGGACTTAAGTGACATTTGCAGGTACGGTTAAATGCTGTTTAATGTGCTGCAGCCGAGCAGCTAATTGTGACGTTAAACTGACGTTAGCAGTGCACTTTTGCCCTGTGCATGTTAGTTTGGTCGCTCATTCAACAAGCTAAGGTACAAGACAAGACATGTGTTCATGTTTATAAGTTAGATAAGAAAGGACACTTTAGCAGAAAACCTAATGTGGGCTATTGTTTTTCTCCCTTTTGTTATGACATGAGGAGTTTTTCTCAAAGGAGGGCGATTTACTGAGCAGATATGTTAGTTGTAGCAGACAAAAATAAACTGTTTAACTTAACCTAATTATTTAAGAATCTATACAGCCATGTAACCAACTCTGATGCTTAGGAACAGCGATGCTTTGAGCTAAATTTATCATGCTAACATGCTCACAGTAACAATGCTAACATGCTGATGTTAAGCAGGTATACTGTTATCTATTTTCACCATTTAGTTTAGCGTACTAGCATGCTCACATTTGCTAAAGCTGAAACTGATCTGGATGTTATTAGTATTTCAGGTAGCCTGGTGATAAACAAAAGTATTGGACAAATACAAATGTTTGACCTGATGGTGGCGCTAAAATAAAAGTCAGAGCATCACCAAAGTCACAACTGTCATAGTTATAAGCAGATGCAATCCACATGCTCACTGTGTTGTCTCTCTTATGATCTATACACTAAATGCATCGCTATGCTAATAAAGCAACATGTGCCATGTTATATTACAGACTGCACAGTGTACGACATTAGAATGAATGCTGGCCTGTGAAGTGTCTGCTACAGCAATAAGCCACTAGCTGCTGCCTGTACAGAGAGCGAAGCAGACACGGAGGGAAGGAGGGAGGGAGGGAGGGAGTGCTGGAGCTGAAACCAGAGAGCAGGCCCAGCCCAGCCCAGCCCGACTGGCGGCCCACCACCACCTCTGCAGCCTCCCTTGAGCCTTCATGTGATCCCCTCTCCAGAAGCCAACCAGTAGAAAAAATGTCAGCCTTCTAGCCCGCCAGGAAACCTCCATGCCCAAACAAGGAGCTTCCTGCCCTGACACAGCTCTTCCTGTGGGCTATGTAAGGACTTTCCTGCCCTCTCTCTCTTCCCCCTTGTTCTCGCTCTCGCTCTCTCTCCCACTCTTTTGGCAGGCTGCCCTTCGGCAAGCCGCCTCAGTGCAATCCTTTTTTTCCTTGCCCTCTTACTAGGTATGTGTGTGTGTGTGTGTGTGTGTGTGTGTGCGTGTGTGTGTGTTCACATTATTTTATGCTGGTCCATTCACTTTCAGAATAGTGCAGCGTGTTGCAACAGAGTCAAAATACTAAGCCTATTTATAGTGTATTCAAACACCACAGTTCAAGGTGGAACATGTATTCAAACTGTCTATAACATAACCATAATATTAGGAGACACTTTTGGCTAAGCTACCACCCACTCATAGAGTTGCTGCCAAGACACACCTCTGAAGTCCATGCGAGGGTTACGCTCTCTTTCGATTAACTTGAAAAAAGACACGTAACAGTAAGTAATGAAACATATTAAAGATTTAGACTGATTTAAACACATTTAAGATAATCAGCCAGATAAGGAAGTGAAGAGACAACTGTGACCTTGTAAAGAACAACATTTTCTAGTTCTCTTCTCTGTACAGTTAAAGGGCTGTGTATGTGAAATTTCGTAACCAATTATGACACCCAGGTGTTCATATTCTTCATAATTGGCCAGGTCTACTTCCTTCTTTCCTTATTTAGAGCTGATGTCACTCCCAGGCTGGCATTAGTAATTTCTGCTCATAGACTGCGAAGAATTGCTGGAGGAACCTTTTTAGCCGCACATGGCTCTAGGGATGGCAGTCAGGTGATTGGTCCACCCCTTTGGTGCAGACTGAAATATCTCAACAACTGTGAGATGGATTAAGATGAAATTGTGTGCAAACATTCATGGTCCCCAGAGGACGAAGCCTGCTGATGTTGGTGATCCCTGACTTTTCCTCCAGCGCAGGTTGACACTTGTGGTTTTGAGGGAAATGTCTTGACAATGTAATGCAATTTGGTAAAGACATTCTTGTCTGCTTCAGGGTGAATTGTAAAACTTTATCCATCTCCCATTGACGGATGAAATTTGATTTATCCAATACTTTGGTTTATGACCAAATGTTTGCCACACCTGTAGTTGGTATTAAGTGCTAATTAGAAAATGTTAGAATGCTAATATGCTAAACTAAGATGTGTTAGCATTTTGCTCACTACAGCCTCACAGAGCCGCTAGCATGGCTGTAGACTCTTACTCTTGTTTCCTTGATTACATGCCAGATTTCTCTGTGCTGTCATCTAATACATCTGATAACAGATAACAGGCGAATGGTCGAGCACTGACCTACATTACTGTACTGAAATTGTTTTATTGCTACAAAAGTAGGAACGACTATGTACTCTTTATCCTCATTCAGTTCCTCTGTCAGTTGCAACCTTAATATATATGCCTACGATGGTTCACACACACAGACATGCTGTTGTGCGTGTGTGCGCACACTTGTGGTCTATCACACAGAGACAAATCCCTGTCTGCTACCAAAGCAGTACGTGACACAGTATTTATCTTACAGCTGTAGTTAGCCCGGAGTGGTACATTTCATTTGTACCACTTTCAATTGTATTCAGACGTGGGAGTGGGAGCACAGGGTTGCCTCGCTGTATCTGTATCTCCCATAAAGCACAGCGGCATGCTACTGTTACATTATCTGATTTATGGCAAAGGGGGGGCGAGTGAGAGGCTTTGCAGCTCAGAGCAGGTTGGCAGCGTATATCAGCTGGGTCTTTTGTACAGAGCAGTGTGGGTTTTTTTCTTCTGAAATACATTACTGCAAAGAGTATTGAATCAGTGGTTGAAAAGGATAGATGGATAGATAGGTAGATAGATGATTGATTGATTTTAATTTGGTATTTCTGCATTTCTCTCTGCCTTTCCACCCACTGTAAACACACGCTGTCATATCTGATGAGATGTGGGCAGAATGACTATCTACAATGCAGACGAGTGTTATAAATTCTCAGATAAGTACAGGAAACATAATGGCTGTGATGACAAACAGGAGCATTTTATTTGGCCATGATTTGATCGTGAAAGAGGGGAAGTCAATGCATCCACCTCTCCTCCACCAGTATACCGTGTTGCATGGTCGTGCACAATACAGCGTCTTGATAATGAGGCTGTTTACAGTTAAGTGCTCGTATACTTACCTAGGTCTGCATTTAGGGCTGAGATCTTGATCACAGCTATTACACAACTTCTTCGTGCACTCCTTCCTTTCCAAGCGATGTCTTGTAAAAGCATCTTAACGGTGCTGAAAGTCTTCACATTGCCTGCATGGTTTGTGGAAACACGCCTGACATGACAAAAGGAAACTACAGGAAACTTAGTATCTTTCAATCTCCACAGGGGGAGAAAAAAAGGGACTTTACGTGGCCTTTGAAGACACACAACAAGATTCTCCCCACAAAGAATCACAACACTGCACTGACCTCGAAACATTTATAAGCAGAACTGGAGGATGTAAACAGGCCATGGACGTCTCCTCTTAAAACCACAGCAATGGCACTTTGAGAGAATAAACAGATTAATTGAATTCCGAAGGGGAAGAATTTCTTTTGATCGGTGCAAATTGATTTTTAACAAAGTGGTAAAGTAGTCATTTTACAAAATGCAGCTGTTTGTTGCATCAAAGCTGTTAAGATTTTGTTCTGAAGGTGTTGTGGTTTGACAGGACGTAATACTTGACGTGCTGTTATAACACTATGGAAGGAATCACCATCATCAGAATCTTTCTTTCTCTCTCTCTCTCTCTCTCTCTCTCTCTCTCTCTCTCTCTTTCACACACACACACACACGCTGTTGACATGTACTCACACACCCCGACGCACACATACAGTAACATGAGTTCTCTCATATGGCTGCCTGTCTTGCAGCAATTACATGATGTGCGGTAATTGCCAGTCTCTGAAGCGGGCTCTTCAGACACACTTCAAAGGGAGCGAAGCGCATCCACGGACGCAATTAACAAGATCAACGGAGCCCAGATGAGCTGGCGGGCCCCGTGCTCCTCTCCCCATTGTTCTCATTTTCACTCTCATTAGCGAGTGCGTGGTGGGTGGGGGGTGGGATGCGTTGGACACCTGCGGAAAAGCGGGGTGTACGGCATAAGCTGCAACGCAGGGAGAGAGTGACACAGAGGAGCTAACACTAGCGCAGCGCAGGGACACTGGTGTTAATGATGGTTGTCTAAGCAACTGGAGGGAAGGGCACAAACAGCCAGCTGTGGGTGTTGAGGCATGTGAGGAAGTGGAGCCGACCCCCGAGACAGAGGTGTGTGTCCCTTTGTATGTGTGTGTGTGTATGTGTTTGAGAGAAGAAGAGACAAAGTGAGATGGTGTGTGCAAGTGTGTGAATGTGTGTGTGTGTGTGTGTGTGTGAGAGAGAGAGAATGTGACTGATGCACCTGGGAGAGGATATCACCACGGCAACTGGATTGAGGCTGTCAGTGCACAGGAGAAGCTGCAGCTTCACTTTTCACGCACTGGCACAAACTATCCACACACACTCCAGATAAGTCAGCCTTATCTGGTCCAAGAACATCTCTAGTGACACCTAGAGGACACCAGGAGGAAACAGATAGACACACAGGCACACAGACGGATGAGAGACACCTCTGGATACTTTTGATTTACTGTCCAACACTAATGTCATTTCTGAACCAAAACCAGTGAGGAATTTCATATGTTTCCACATTTCCCTGTTGATTTTCCTCATTGCCCCTGTGTGGAATAACTGGAGTTGATCCTGAGTGTTGGAGACAGTTTAAGTATTTGATGATACATCATCGTTCATCAAACGCTGCACAAACTCTCCATCCTTCACTCATATGTCTTTATGGCCGAACAGCCTCTCTCCACCAGTCCCCTTAAGATCTGAATATTGCATCTCTGTGGCACCAATTCAATTTCTCCAAGCCATAAACCAAATGAGTATATATGGTACACTACAATGCATTCACCACCACCAAAGGGGAAAACATTTAACTTCAGTTGTTGTATTCTTTCAGAGTTGGATTTCCTGCTGTCTAGACCACTTTAGTCTTGGTTTTTATTCAAATGCGGCATGGTAGGCTTGTAAAACCTATTGGTTAGAGCTTTTAAGAGAGCCTTTCATTTGTTTCTCCTGAATGTTTAATGCTACGAGACACAGTGGTGCATAGGAAGACTTCGAAGTGCGGGGGGATGAATATTGAAGTGTGGCACATGTAGCAGCAGCCGGTCAACTTTTATCATGTAGAGGTGCATTAAAATATGTTACAGCCTTGTGCTTCAGAGTACCTCTGAGATAAATGGACCAGAGAGATAAGGGGAAAGTTAGTTTGATACTAACCTGTCGCTTTTCTGCAATTTCCATCCTCGCTCACTGTGGGGGAAATCATTAACTCTCAAACATTCAGTGTGCAAGAATCTTGAAGCAAAGGCAAACTTGTGACTAGGAATGTGTGTCATTTTTCACACAATAGTAAAACTGGACCGAGCATTATAAAGCGCAGACAAATGCCATTAAAACATCCAACCCTGACTATGCTTTATCTATTACCCTGCGCAGACGCCTTCAATGCCAAACCACAATAGGACAAATAGGGTGGGGGAACAGGGACCATTGGCCTGCTGTAATAACACCAGCTTTAAGAAGATTTTAGTTTACACCAAAAAAGGCTGGTTTTCTTGTACATGCTATTCTTATTGTCATTTGGCTTTTATAAGCTGGAGGGGAAAATTGCTTGTGTGAAAACAAGGTATTAAAACTGTTGGATGTGTTTCTTCTCTTGGCAGTTGGCCTGTTGATGTTAATAGACGGGGCTAGCTATAGTTGGCTGCCTGGCTGTGATTTGTACAGCAAGGCAAGTGCTTTGGAACAAATTGTACCATGCGGCTGAGACTATAGAAATTGCAACGTTATTCTGGCTGCTTAAAGCAGTTCCACTCCATGTGTAAGAAAGAAAATCTTGGCTGGTGTATGAACATGTTCCTTCCCATGTGCACTTACACATTCACGCACATGCACACGCACACGCACACGCACGTTCACGCTCACACACTCACACAGACACCATTAAACCACTCTTGGCTGGTACACATACGCGACATACAGCACAGTTTGGTAAATGTCTGTCTCTGCAGCTTAGCGAAAAAGAGAACACTGTGTGAATGTGTGTTTACATCTCGACTCCAATGCTGTGAACTTCGTTTCACAGCGGCCAGATGGAGATTTAGCATGTGAACATGCGCGCCACAGAGATGAAAATACACATAGCGAAAAGGACTAAAAACAAAGAGTCTTGCCACTCTAATCGGTGTGACTGAGTGCAGCTTTTGCATTGGCGGGGGGGTAGTTCAACTACAAGGTTTTGGAAATTCAACAGTCATTGAGCAGCTGGGCTGACATATCCACTAAAAGACATGAAAACTACATTTCTCCAACCAAAGTATTACAAGCTAAATCAACAACTTAATGTTCTCTAACCAATCATGGACACAAGCATTAGAAAAACAAATAAGACACACACACATCAGAAGTAGCTATTTTAGGCTGTAAAGAAGAAGAAAAAAGAATCTGAAAAAACGTTGTTTGTTCAAATACTTAAATTATGTAATAGACTGTCAAGAGTCACAATGTTTTAAAAGTCCAGACAGATGTAGAAAAACAAAATGTTTGACCCACATCCCATCTGTAAGGGATTCTGTATTTGTGTGTGTGTGTGTGTGTGAGTGCGCGCACGCCTGTGCATGTGTGTGTTTGTATGTGGATGGGTGTGGCCATGACTGGTAAGGGAACATGCAGACAGACAGACAGAGAGCGCGCCTTGGCTTTAACAGGGCCTGTGTAATTATGGTCAACCACACGCCGCACCACCACCTTTATTTATAGGGTTGCAAAGACATTGGGGCTTCAGAGTCCTTTTCCCTGCACATTCCAGCACACTGGGACTTTTTGGTAGGGGGTGTAAACAAATTATATTTTAAGTAGAGCGCAAGGGGGATTGAAATTGTGTGCATGTTTGTGTGTGTTCTCAGATTTGAAGACACAAGTTAGAAACGAGTATCTAAATTCATTTTGGATTTTTAGGATTTCACAGTATGTCAAGGAAAAACTTGGCGTTCACCATAACTTTGAGTAACTCATGCTAACTAATCTGGACAGAACTCATCAAAGAATCATGCTGTTGAGATTTGGTCAGAATCAATGGGGAGGCCAAGCCTCTGGCCACAAACCTCTGAGGACAGCGGTGCCCCTTAGCCTTTAGACCGGAGCCACGGTTTCCCAAAGCCAGCCGTCACCTTGGGGATGCAGCAGAGCGGAAGTGAACAGACATGCGAGTTAACATGAAGAGAAAAGAGGAAACACATGAATGCAAAGCAGTAGCTGGCAATTTTTTCATGGTTTGACTGGTTTACATGGTTTAAGCATTTCAAGCGCTCTCTCTCTCTCTCTCTCTCTCTCTCTCTCTCTCTCTCTCTCTCTCTCTCTCTCTCTCTCTCTCTCCCTTTTTTGTGCCAGTCGATCACATCTGCTGCACAACTGAAGGAAATGTAAAATGTTCAGGATATCCTGTTGTAATGAAACTCCAGGTTCAATGAAAGAGAACAGGGTGGGTGTAGCTCATGTGTAAGGCCTGTTGGCGGACACATGACACAGAGTGCTGATGAGGCTGAGGGCTGCTTAGGAACTCATGAGCAGGTCCTGCAAACCGTGTGCGTGTGTATGTGTGTGTGTGTGTGTGTGTGTGTGTGTGTTTGTGTGTGTGTGTGTGTGTGTGATGTGGTGGGCAGGGCAGGGGGCTCATATTGAGTGCAGGTGCACTGTGAATGACTGAGATGGGGGCGGGGTTATAAGATGTGAACAGGGAAAATTAGGGGCTTTGATGAAAACCAAGGACATCTGTGATTATGGTGTATGTGTGTGTTCATGCAGTTCATGCCCGACATATGCTTGGCTGCAGCAACCTCAGGTGCCTATCTATCTATCTATCTATCTATCTATATACCTCTCGATCTATCTATCTATCATCGACATGTCTGACAGCAGTCGGGTTCTTTATAATCAGGCAAAGCAGAAATGATTTTATCCCAAAGGCGTAACTATTCAGAGGGGAGTGAAAGAGATGGAGGTGGGGTGAATAAATCACTTAGCATCAGTTCACTCTCCTCAGCAAGGCTAAAACCCCGATGCTCAATCTAGTGGCGTCTCACCTCGGCCAATGAGCTGGATAATTGATGGAACTTGAAATTATTTCATGTAATATCAAACTCCTACGCTCGCACGCGCAGCCACCCCTCCCGAAGCCCTCTGAGGGCCGGTGCTTTCATTCTTGCAGTGGTACAATTTTCTCTGTAATGCACTGACAGAGCAGCTGACCCAGCTGTAACAAAAGCTTCTCTGGATTTAAACCTTGTGTGTCTTGCGTGTCTCAGGGATGTAATGCTGCTGCACAATGCTTACTCGGCTTTGTGCAGCAAATGCATTAAAGCATACACGCAGTCTCTATAGAAGCCAGATGGCTGACAAAGAGGGAATCATACGATCCACAGATAAACAGAAGAGAGAAAGATGGAGAGGGAAGCTTCTCACAATAACAAGCGATCTGTTGCGAGCCTTTTCTCAGCAGTTGTGTTTACCCTCGCTCAGTCCTCCAGGGGTAATTTGGGGAGAGGAAGAGAGACAGAAAGTTAGACAGAGCACAGAGAGACCAAAACTAGCAAATAACTGTCAGGAGGCAGCCTGTCTCCTTCAATGTTAGGTGTTTGTGCTGACAAACACACAAAGGCAAGTACACAGCGGCACACTGATACATCAGTGCACGCACGTACGATACTTTCTTACTTTCTCTCTGTCTCTTTCCAGACTCTCAGAACTGAGGCTGAGTTTTAACAGTACAGTACACGAGGATTGGCTTTTTTGTAGTCGTTTGGCAAAAAGCGGTTAACGATGCACCTTCAAACTTAAGCATCAGTGACAATATCTCACTCCCATCCATCACTCACCGCTGGCTCGCAGAACTGAGAACAGATTCACAGCCTGTGTTAGCCTGTTCTTAACCAGCAGGAGGATGAGAAAATACCCAGACCAGGGTCAGCGGTTGGGTCAAACCTCTGCCGGCAACTTGGTCCTATCTGTGTGTGAGCGAGTCAAGGGGACATGGAGGGGCAGTTTGGGGTTTATTCCTTGTTTCCACAGGGAGACATGGAACCCAGCGTCAATATTGACCGTCAACCATCCGTGAGCTTGGCTGGACACCGCTTGACTTTTCAGACTTCAGTTCATTCTTCTTTAAGGGGGGGAGGGAAAGTCAGGGGAAGGGGCTCCAGCATGGAAGAAAACCAGGCTTAACGGCTCACACACACAAACACACGCTCGTGCACACACACACACACACACACATGCACCAGTCTCAATCTGCCATCTGGAGAAGACAGGCAGGTATGAGGAGGCTTTATGGTGAACTGTGTGGGAGTTGCAGCGGTTTGGGCAGAGTGACAGAAAAGGTGACAGAGAGAGGGAGAGAAGAAAGTGAGAGGGAAAAAAAAGACAGAGTGTTGGAAGGGGAGGGCGGCAGAGGGACTGGGGAACGGGGGGGTGCAGTGAAATGTAAAATGGGATTATAACAGAATCACTGAGGCCTCTTATATTTGTTTAAACTGCACACGGTCAAACCAACCCGGCTGCCCGTTTGTCTTTTGGAGCGCTATTCAAGCCTGACCTGGCAAGCCCCTCACCCACCTTTCCTGCACACACACACACACACACACACACACACACACACACAGTATCGCGATCCCAATCCCTCCCGAGGTGAAAACTTTCACCACAGTGTTGCATTCAGAGCTGAAACCTCGGAGATGCGGCCCATAATGCTCTCCTCTCGCTGACAGAGAGACAGAAGGAGCAGTTCAGCGCCAACAACAATACTACATGAAAACACTTCAGACACCGACATAAAGAAATGTCACTCAAGGGGAACTATGCTATGGCTATACTTGGATAAAACAGTCCAGATTAAGGCTTTACTTTAAACATGAATATTGCCTGAGCAGACTCAGGGATTCAAAATAAAACATGCTGACTGGACATCCGCCGCTCTGATCTGCAGGCTTTTCATAAAAGTTGTTCAAGTCTCGCCCAACAAGGTCAGCTCAGACTAAACAAGTGGTCTGCCTGCAGCCCTGTGGGAGGCTACTCATAATACATGACAGGACACAGATGAAGCACACAAAGATGAAACAGATGCTACCAGATTCTGTCATTCAAGAACATTTCAGAGTTGTCAGGAGGGCCAGAATACCCAGCTTCAAGCCTGTTCCCAGTGCACGATAAACTCCTATCAGTGCTCTTGTGTCTTGTTCGTGTCTTTACACCAGTTGTCTGTGAAGAAAAACAGCAAAAGATAGAAAGATGAGAGTGGAGAGGAGAAGGAGGGAGAGTAAGTGGATGATGGAGGAAGAGGACTTCGATCAACTTGGAGAGACTGCTCCTTTGTTCTGGCGCATTAATCTCCTTTTTTCCCAGTTCCCCTGCTCGTTCTTTTGATCCGCTGTTGGATCATCCCCTTGATGATTCACTAACAGCAAAAGAAATTAAATACATCGGATTGACGACCCGCTCCCCCCTCGTCCCCCCCCCCCCCGCCTCTCCCCTCTCTTCGCCACCACTACCTCCCTCCTCATCTCCTTCCTCCCCTCTTTTCCCTGAGGCCTCTGTTTCTTCTCAAAAGATAAGCAGCGGATTTGTTCTTTATCGCTTCACTCTCCATCTCTGTCCTTTTTCCCTTCTTTTCCTTTTTCTCATTTTTTTTCCTCTGCGCTGGGTTTAATCCCAGCCTTGCGGTGGATGCATGTCAGAGATGTAATTCCATTGTTTAACATGCTCCTCTGAGCCCCCACCCAACCCCAAACTCAGTCACTCCCGGGGCCACATGCATATTCATCAGCCATCAAAAACAAAAGGCACATCACACTGTTCGTCATGTACCACAACCAGCGCTATTCAATTCTCTCCCTTCTTTTCTGCTTCTGGTGGATTAGTGCATGTAGAACATATCTCAGACACACAAATCCTAAGTATTAACATATATACATTCAATCAGAGAGAGAGAGAGTTTTCCTAACATGCAAGCAAAAGCTCCTTATACTTTCTCTCATGTGAAGATACTGGGAAGTCTAGGGAGAGTGTGGAGCACAGTGATAGTTGGAGGGAGATTTAGGAGCAATGTAGGAAAAAGGGGTCAGTTATGCAAAGGGACATGCATGGCTCAGTGAGACTGTGGGCCATTCATCAGGCTGCACAGTCTGAGCCTGAGTGAGACTCAATCCCCAGGTCATGCTACAGTCTTCTGGGCGATGTCCAGGATGCACCGGCGCACAGCTCCAGGTTCCAGGTTCCAGGCTCCAGGCTCCAGGGCCAGACAGATGTAAACACGGCCTGACCGCACACAGAGGCGCAGTGCCAGCCTGCCCTCACCTTGCACATAAACAGCCAAGGAGGTCACACTGTGGGCCAGGGGACAGACAGCGCTGTGCTTGGCTGGAGGGAAGGGAAGGGAAGAGGGAGGGGAGGAGGGATGAAGGAGGGAACAACGAAGGAAAGCGAGCAAGAGAGCACGAGACAATGATTCTATGCTTGTTAGAGCAGTTCGCATTTTGAAGGCTTACTTGCCTTAACATTGCATATATTCTATTGTGCTTATTATTTGCAGTTCCTAATTGCGGTATATGCCACCAGTGGTGTCTGCATTCGGGTGGATCTGCTTAGATATTTTCTCCAACGCCCTGTCATGACAGATGTGCTGGCTCCTCAGTGCCTGTTTGATTTATGCATCAGGACAAATATGGGTCAAAATGAAACATCCAACATGGTGGCTTCTTCTTGCTTGTTCTTCTTTCTTCTTTTTCATTCCCTTTGCACTTTCTTCTTTTCAAAGCTCGGCTCAGCGGGACTGTGTGTCTCTGCTGCACCACAGCCAGGTTGTGTGTGTGTGTGTGTACTTTTGTGTGATGAGACGTGACAAGCGCCTTCATCCTCCCCTCAGACGCCGCATTCCACAACGCTCCGCCACTCGCTCCGTGTGGCGCGCTTTTCATCTTTCCTCTCCCCGTTCCTTCCTTATTCTTCTTCTCCTCCTCTTCCCTCTCTGTGCTCTTCTCCTCCTCGCTCTCACAGGTGTAAGAAAGGCGCATGGAGGAATGAAAGGGACAAGATTCTAATTAGAGGAGGAGGCTGAGACAAAAGCAGGGGGATAACGAAGGGAAGCAATGATAACACATGTAAAACACAAAGCCTTAATCTTAGAGAGCGTTTGGAGGGATCTTTCATTTCTCTCCCTCTGCAGCGACACGAGGCAGGGGGGTTGTGTGTATGGGAACACGAGGGGATAGGATGTGATTATGAGCACAGAGCTGACAGACAGAGAGATTGGCGTGTGTGTGTGTGTGTGTCTGCGGATATGTGTGTATCCCCACAGGGCCTTCAGCTCCCTCTGTTCATAGGGACCAAGTTAAAAAACACAGCCGTGTAAAAACACGCAGGCAGTTGTACTTTTAGCATTGTTTGCTTATTTGGAAAAAGAGTGCAACAAAGTACCAATTTATTTGAGTAACTATATCCTAATTCAGCTCCTGTGAGGAAGTTTCGTGCACAAGTTAAGTTGCTCTGTTTATCTATTGTAAGGTTTTCATTAAAAGAGAAGCAAAGACAAAACGTAATGTCCACATCCTGAACGTAGCCTATTTACGTTGCTGCCTCTCTGCTTAGCCAAAAGGAATGACTGGCTGCTTCTTAAACTCTCTCCATCCTCCTCTCCAGTTTTTCTTGCTTTGTACGTGGGTTCTGCCTATTTACTTATCTGTGTCCCCTCTGAGCTTCCCTGACATGCCACTGCACCTCCAGGGTCCTTGGGCGATATGAACGGCTTTGGGGACTTTGGTTTCCTTGCCACTGCTGTGAAACTCCATTCAGATGATGAAACTGCGGTGCAGCTGTGTCTGCGGCTCACGGTGGGATGCTGGTGTCTTTGTGGCTCTCCCTGCGAGGCTGAGGCAAATTCTCACTGATGAAAGAGCCTGCAAATGTGGCTCTTTAGCCTGGGCCCATACATCTTCTCACTGAGAAGAGAAGAATGTCATCTGCCTATATGTGTGTGTGTGTGTGTGTGTGTGTGTGTGTGTGGGTGTGGGTGTTTTGCTTTGTACAGGCAAATAAGCGCACACCATTTTCTTATGATCTTCTTTAACTACCTCGCACACGCCACGTGTGCATTGTTAATTCATGTATGTAGGCATTGTGATTTTGAAGAAACAGGTTAGACAGATTGTCAAATGATGTTTCAGCGTATGTGGCATAAATGACAGACAGGTGTCGAAAAGATTTTATTTTTTGGCACAAATATTGCCATGAAGTTTGGATTCTGTGAGTCACAGGGAGACTGAAAATAACAGCAAAGATAACCTGGCAAAGCGCATTTCCACAGAGTCTTCCCTGAGGTGATGCAAGACTTTAGACAAATGTCTTGTTTGTTCACCACTGAATGGCCATCTTTCAACGGGTGGCATGCCAGCACACACACACACACACACACGCAGGAGCCGATCATTTTTCTCCCTCATGAAGTAGGTAGCGAGAATATTACAAAACAAAATCATAACGCATTGCCGTAGGCCAGAGGTCGGGCGAGGAGAGGAGAGGCAGCTGTGTTATTGAATTGCCGTCTGACAGACAAGGGGATAGATAGATAGATAGATAGATAGATAGATAGATAGATAGATAGATAGATAG
>JAVQJD010044057.1:0-18585 GCA_036023655.1 Nannoperca australis
AACACCAAACAAAAAACCCATAAGTACAAAGTTAAATAACAAAAAGATTTAAAAGAGCAAGTAAGACGAGCGGAGCAACCGTATCGGGCAGCACACACTTACAAGCGCATGCGCACACATTAAACACATTAAACAACTAATTTACGAAAGATCTTATTATTTTTCCCCAAACAAATCTTTAATATTTACACTATCATTTAGCATGTGGACCATAAGGCTATCTTTAGGACAGTGGAAGCATTCTAGATCAGTATATCTTAGCTTAAGCCTGGACATTCTGCTTGGAGTTTAGTAGCATTGACTAAGGATCTCATAATTCATTATTTGCATTTAAAAACATATATGCTTCATTCATGTTTATGTTTGTTTTTATATCTTAGTTGTATCTGGAATTATTTGTAAAGCTATTATAAGTACCTCTGTATGCCCAACTGACTCTTGCCTCCTTCAATATTTCCAATATTTATTACATGATCTTAAATTGCCTTGTGTTTTGTCTTGTGCAGCAGCAGCATGAGCCATCAATTCACCTGGTTTTACAAAAAAAGTATTTGTTATCTTATATTTTACACTTTAATAATCAATCTATAGTTAGGGACAACTCATGTCATCATAGAACACATTTATTAATTTAGGAAAGACTCGAATTTTGACCAATTTGTCCTCCATCAACTGCTACGCTCTGCGTCACACCCCTTTCATCACACCTAAATTGGCAGATGTAGAGACCTGAGGAGGACTCTGTTTGGACAGGGGGTTTTGTTGTCCACTGTCAGCCAGCTGAAGAGCAACCAACACTGACAGGCAGCAAATGGCATGATGCTGCAGCAGGCTGAAGCACTGACACGGAGGGTCAAAAACCTCACATTTCATTAGAGGATGGCAATCAATCCTAACCCGACACCAAAATGCTCGCTGATAATCGAATGAGGGCCACTGATATGATATAATGAAATCTACAAGGCAGTACTTAGCCTCTAATTCAACATAGCCTATACTGTATTTAGCATTTCTAAATCCTGCAAGCCATTGTGTTTGCAATGTCCTAGTCTTTCCAAAGATTTTGGAGGGACTGGAATAAAAACAACTTATATTACATTATATTGCATTTAGGCATTTAGCAGACGCATTTATCCAAAGCGACTTCCAAATAAGAGGTTTACATAAAGTGCATAGAACCATGATTGAAAACAACAAGATGTCTCATCAGACTTGTAAGGGCTGGTGATGAATCACAATTGCTATAAGTAAGTACATCGCTGCCAGTGGCAGAATCAAAAAGGGTATTAAATCTAAGAACAGATGATCTTTGTACATTATTAAATACAATACATTCAAACCAGAAATACCATTCCACCATAGTATTGTGCAATATGCTATACCTTATAGAACCAATGTGTCATTTAAGTGCTTTTGTATTCCCGGAACAAATTAGTCTTCAGTCTTTTCTTGAAAGTGGCCAGACAGGTTGTTTTTCTGACGGCTGTGGGGAGCTGATTCCACCACTGGGGAGCCAGACAGGAGAAAAGTCTTGAGTGTGAGCGAGTGTCTTTGAGCCAGGCATGTGCGGCAAAATACCTCATACTAGAGGTAGAACACTTGGAAGATGCCGGTGTTCCATCCAATCACGTTCTTCGCTTCTCCTCCGCCACATAAACACAACATAGCAACACAACCATGAAGACGCACGCGCATGTGTGGACTGACCGAAAATTGTCTATTTTTTAAGAAGTGAAAACTAAATTTAAGACAATTTAAGACATAAGGCCTTAAATTTAGGAAAGTTGATTTAAGACAGTTTAAGACTTTTTTTAAGGATCCGCGCATACCCTGTCAGTGAGCTCCACAAACAAACGTGGTTCTGAGACATCTCAGCGACAACTTTGCACTGCCTCATTTGCATGAATTTCCCACTTGTTTGGCCCTCTCCTCCCACCTGCGCACTGGGCACTCTCCACTGAGCACCCAAATACCACAAAATGTGGTATATCACAGAGTTTCAAGGTCAGGGAAATACTGAACTGTCGACGTGCTGTATGCACTGGTCATTGTGCCACCATGAAAATAGGGCCCTTTGCCTTGTTTTTCTTTGGTTACAGAGCATGACTCATATGCTTGTGTGAAGGCCAAGGTACAGAGGAATTGTTTAGTCGGAACTAACACAAACCTAAGATAAGAGACACAAGTTTTTTCATAACTTAGACTGTCAAAAGTTGGAATGTTTCAACATTATAAATTGTATATTTCTAATAAGATGTTATGTACATTCATTTATTCAAAGTGAAAATGTATTAGTATAACAGTGGGCATGTTTTATGGATTCTGCATTATTGTGTAATTTTATAATTTTAGTGTATTTTCATTTTAAATTATTTATTAATACTTGATTCTGAAGTGGCCTTTTTTGCCACGGTTGACAGTTCTTTTTTTCAAATGTTTTAAATATTTGCACCTATGCTGCCCTCAACTATCTCTGTGTGCCTCTTTCTTCTGTCTGCCGGTGCCCATATTTAACTGCCTGCAGCCTGAAATGCAAGCAACCTTTCATGCTACGAACATGAAAGCGAAATGAAGCTATGGTTATTATGGACAAACACCCAACCCTGACGCACGTCAAATCTTATGAATTTGTCCAGTGGAGGGAATGGACTAAGGTCGAAGTCAGCTATTGTCAAGGGCGTGGAGGCACATAGGGACCATGGACCTTCTGGGCTTGTGCGTTCATGTGGTTTGGAGAGTGAAACATCAAGGGTGTGTTGGTCCCTGGTTTGGAGTTTCTTCTTGAGTCTTCAGGTGTGGAGCACTTGGTGGTGTTAATTTCACAACTGGTATTGGTTTGAGGGAGAAACCCTGTGTTAGTTCCCTGAATGTATACCTCAGCCTGGAGGTGTCTATGGGCCTTGTGGATTTTGTGTCAGAGAATGGTATGGAATTAACGCTCAGGGAATGACATGATATGAATTTACTCAGAAGTTATGGATCCATGGTAGGTTGGTTTCATGTTGCTTGAGTCTAGTTGAGGTTGGAAACCCGGGGAGTGAGGGAGTTGCTCCCTGACCCTTGATTTTTTTTTTTTTTTGGTTTGGAGGTTAGGTAAGAATACAAAATCTCACCCCAATGGGGCAAGTGGGCACAGGTATCCAGTCCAAAACCAAAAGAATACACTCAAGGCAATAACAAATATCCATTATCCCCAAACGATGACAAAAAATAAAGTGGAATCCACTATGTGGCATTACTGAAAACATCCAGAAGGTATTCTGGGAGCAATGGGTGAATCGGAAGTTCAGTGATGGATGGAATTTCAAACAAATTCCTCTTCATGAATTGTGGACTCCGTCTCCTGTATTGAGAGATATTCCTTATCACTAGAGGGGGAAACATCCAGAGAGTTTACTGGAAGTGGTGGGTGAATCCGGACCCTCTGTATTGTAAGTTTCTGAACATTAGAAGCGTCGCCTTCATCTGGAGGATTTTCAGTTTGAACGATCTCCAAGTCCAAAGGCATGTCCTGTATTGGCTTGGCTTTGTCCACAGATTTTGGTTTTAGTTGCTGTTGGTCTTCTTTGGTTATGGACACTAGGAGAGTTTATTATTTTTTTTTTTTCAACGATCTCGTCCGTCATCCTGTGTTGAAATTTCCTGAGTAAAACTGAAGTTTCCTCAGCTAAAACTTTACCGTAATGTGAAAAATACAGCGAATCCCCAGGCATGAGGGCAGAGACAGGAGATTAAGACCACAGTGTAGATCACAGATCAACACTTTTAATTCTTGAATTAAACAATAACATACTTTTGTTTTGTGCAAATAGTTTTTGAACAGATTTGAATTAAATTCCCAATTTTATGGTTTTAATAAATCGTTATAAACTTCTACTCTGATCTTCTTAACCTAATTACAGATTTTAACAATACAGATCATGAATTTGTGCCAATCGGCTCAAGATGTGTGTCCAGTTTAGTTAAGGTTTGGTGTATATCTTCCATGTAGTGATCTTCTAGGATTATTTGTGTTTTTTCAGTCATGGAGACTGTTGCATCTTTTGATTAGGTTGTTTGTTATCTGCATCCTCTTAAACCAAGACATTATTCAGATGATGTACCTGTCTTATCAGGTTGTATATCTTGCGGATCTGTTGCCCAAGTTTAATGTTGTCTTGAGTTTTGTTGCTGTTTGTTTTGGTGCGTTTACTGTTTGTTGCGTTTGGGGGTTCTTGGGGAGCAACTGATTTGTTCTATGGTATGGTGGCTTCCTGTCAAACCGTGATTCATTGCCTGAGTCAAGAATGACCGGAACACCCCTCCACGTTGTGCGTTTTCATTTGGTGTGACCCTCCTCACAACACAAAAAAAGGTTTCCTCCCGCAGTCTAAAGACCTGCAGGTTAGGTGCGCCAGATCGTAACAATTCTGTGTAAATGTGAATTGGTGTCTGTCCCTGAGTCAGACCTGTGAAGGGGGGAGCCTGGCTAGGCTTCAGCACCCCGCGACGCGAGTCTGCACTGGTTAAGTGGGCAATGAAAATGGAGATGGATGATGGATGGATGCCAAGAGCTAGGAAAAGAGTCTGTGGCTCAAGAAGAATAAGATGGCGCTGGCATCACAATAACCTTAAGCATGTCTCAATGATGCCTATATGGTAGACCGGTGTAGGAGAACACAAATGGATGGTGGGATGATGCACAGGAAAAAGAGACAAAATGATTGTTTTTGCTATTCTTCAGTTCTAGTCCATAAGCATAGCTTTCTTGGTGATAATCAAAGTCATGAATGCTGATGTGACTCTTTGTAGACAGAGTGAGGAGGATTGTGGTATAGGACAGAGGGTAATGAATCAGTGATTTCTTGCCAATAGTGTTTAATAGATGTGCAGTTCCAGGTGGCTGGTAAGTCGAGTCGTGAGGGATGTACAGTACGACAAGTTATTTGCCAATCCGATATTCAGCATTTTTTGTGTAGTGAGTTGTGACCTGCATGTTAGTATTGTAAGAAGGCATCCCCACAGGTTTGGGTCCAAAAGTCAGCAGGCTGTTTGCCTTTTATATTAAATTTATTTAGTTCGGATAGAAATATTAAGGGAAATGCTTGTTCCCAATGCCTTACTTAATAGAAAAATGGGAGAAAGTCAGGTTTATTCAATAAGGGGTTGTATTTTTAAGGGGGCACCGTGAAGCTGTCAAAGTGGTTGCTGTTGTTAAGGTGTTCTAGCAAACATGGTGTTTGACTGATTTGTGTTGATTAAATATGTGTTACTTCAATGTCATCTACTATATTTTGACATGAACATCTTTAATAAGTTACACAGTCTAGATGCTGGCTGCTTCCTGAGACAGCCAAAACTATTTTACAAAGTAAATCTAGGAGTAACAAACACATGGTTCAGGTCATGCTAATAAATGATCAATGTCGACTTACGGTTGGAAACGTGACACAAACAACGATCCTCAATATTAAAGTCTGTTTTGTTGACTCATCCGTGCACAGTGACCATGACCTTCTACCAGTGTGAACTTTGTCGCTCTATAACAATATCACCCGATTCCTCCTTTGCTCTCGTCCAAATTACTATGGCAGCTACAGGGCTTCCACCGTCACCTGAATGTAAACAGACGTTGTTTTAGGGCACTTGCTGAATTGACTGATGCTGTTTTTGTTGGGAGGACAGTCTCGGAATGACTGATAGTTGATTGTATTAGAAAAAGTTGGGTAATATGCACAATCAAAAATGAGAGAGCCATACCAGCCAGATAAATGGGATGCCATCTTTGAAAAACGACATCCTCTCAACACATCCTAACAAATGTAGTGTAGCAGTCCTGGGAAAACATATGTTTTCAGTGTAGTTTTAATTTTGAGAGATAGAATTTTGTTCCAGTTTAAGCAGTGTCAACATAATCTTGTCTGTCAGCTGAAAACCAAGGACCAATCGCAAAAGCTAGCTAAATGTGTAGTGTGGTAGTTGTGGGGGGGGGGGGTTGGGGAGACGCTAGACTGGCTGACTGTCTCTTGGATAAAAGCAAATCTAATGGGCTAGTGTGACATGAGCCAAGCCTGCACCGAATCAAATTTGGCTACCTAAACCACAAAGAGTTAATCTGTAAAACATTGTCCAAAAGAAAACATGCAACAGTGTGTAAATTCTACAATGTTTTGCTTACTGAGACGGCGTAAAACTTTTATCGGCACTTGGAAAGAAAGGTGACTCGTTCTCGGCCTTCCTTGGTCTTGGTCTCGATAAACTCTGGTCTCTGTCATGTCTTGGTCTCGGCTTAGGTGGTCTTGACTACAACACTGCTTCATGCACACGTGGGCAACGATAACTTCACCCGATAGAGGCGACCGCAGTTTTCAGATCCATGCGCCGCAGGTGCTCTCCACTTGCAGTCGGACCCACAAACATCATGTTTTGCAGAAAATCCCAATTTTCTTTGTAATTGTAATATTTAACACTAGATTGTAGGTTGTGCAGTGACTGTTTTTATTTGTTAACAAACATCTTGTGTAGTTATGAACAATAGTGTATTTCAGCCATAACTGTCCAATCGAGACCTGCCAACTACTTGTATCCTACAGGTGGATCTAACGGGATGTAAATATTTCTGACTTTCTGTAAATTCATTGAAAGTCGATGTCACCACCCCCTCCTGCTCCTGTCTTATCTCGTCCACTTTCCAAGCGAGGCACACTTCATCTCAAATGAGCCTAATGTAAGTCGAGGACTATAGAAACACATATATCATAAATTGGACTTTACACTGTTTTCCCATCTTGCTACTGTTACCATGCTAATTTTAGTTAAAAAACGCCTTTATACAAATCTGTTTATCAAAATTTTTTTTTTCCCACCACAGAGAGTGACAGACCTCACTTCAGCGAATTCAACACTTCCCATTGCCCATCTGCAAAGGAACCTTTCTCAAGTCAGGTGAGAGTTAGCCCTATCTGCCTTATCTGAACCAGTGTTTAAAAGCTGATAAGGAGGTTGGGACAATCTTCGGATCTTTATCAAAGGGAATTGGTTGTCTTAGTAGCCAGTAGGTGTGACTGGGCTGGTTTGATTCTGCCCTTCATGGAGCAGAGGGCATCCATGTAGCATGATGTCAAGAGTGGCCGGGTTGTCAACTTGTATATTAGCTGCCTTTTTACATATATAAAGTGAGGTGTACAGGCCCACTTGAGGGGACATAATAGTGAAGTGTGCAGCTGAGCACAGGCACCTATAATGGAATATATTCCTTGTCCACACTCCAGTGACTCTAAGAGGGGCTATAAATAAGCAGTAATATGCATGTAGGGTAAGTCAGGGTTGGAGTCAGTGCAGAGATAAGACTTCACTTTCACACCTCTTGACCTTAAAAGTGCCAGCTCAAAGTCAAAATGAATAAGTTTTATAGTTTTTCATTTTGAACATACTGAATATGCAATTTCAACATGCATATTTTCTTATTTGGTCTTCACCTTAGTTATTTTCTGCATATAATACATTATAATGCTGCCATTTAAATGTTGCCACTTTCACACATTGAAATTTCCACTTGATATGGCCTATTATAATTGTGTTTACTAATTATGAAATAAAAGCCAGAATTCAAATAGTTGGCCAAATAAAGGCTGAATAAACACTAAATGTGGGTGGAATGCTGTGCACTGTGATCATTCACATTTAGCAGAGTACATTTCCACAGCACATGCTGTTTGCTGTTAATGCAAACTCTATATTTATGATTTCTTCATAAATTCAATACAATGTACATTTTAGCACTAATGCAACAGAGTCATGTCATACTCCCAACTCTCTTGAAAAGGCTCTTTTTAACTATTGTTTTTGTCCACTAGTTAATATTTAATGACTTCTGCGTTGTCAGAAGTGATAGAAAGCTGTTTAACATGGAGGCTATTTAAGCTTAGCAGTGATCAAAAGAACGACAAAGTAGACACGACTGGAAATAATGATCGAAAACCGTATTTGTGTGGTGAAAAGAGTGAGTGAGTATCTGTTGTACTGCTGGAATGTATGCTGTGTACACATTTGTACATCATAGCAAGACAACAGGTAAACAAGGAGGTGTTACAGCCGGGCCAGAACCTCTTTCTTTTCATTTCGGCACCCATGTAACAAGTTAGAGCTGTCTCGTCTAGAGATTTGTCGTCTGACACCTATCATTTCCGCATGACGCGTGGTTCTAAAAAATAAACAGACTCTCGAATGATTCAGGAAACAAACCAGGGTCTGGACCTGACTATTTAGACCAAGTCTTAACATGTTTTAAATACTGTGAAGTGTGTGATCCAGCATTTGTTTCTGTAGCGTTGTAGGAGCCAATATGCAGTTTATTGATGTTTTGAATATTTAGTATTCAAGTTAAGTTAATGTATAAAGGGTAATTATTAAGATTGTGGATTTAAAAGGAATTGGAATATTTACAGTATTTATAGGTTGATGGATACATAATTTATATTTACAGTAATGTACTTTTTATTTTTATACACTCACGAGAACATTAGAAGGGGTGTGTCGGTCAGTCAAAGGTCAGAGAATGGAGCCACACAGTTTTTTGACCTCTCGTTTTTCTCTTATGAACATTTTGTTTTAATTTGGATAACCTTGGAAATTGAACTTAATTTTTGTATATTTATTTTCCTTTTCTTGGTGTCAAAGTAAACGGTAAAAAACCTTTAAGAGTCGTCCTGTGGATTACAACGAGGGAAGTAATGAAAGAGCTTCAAGCTAAAGCTTTATTCATTTCACAGTTGTTTGTGGTTATACGTCTAAAGTCCTTTTTATTCTGAGCTCAGGCTAATTTTGTATTTCATTTAAGTGGATTCCTTATGACAGTTTAGGAGGTTGCAGGGCTTCATTTAGCCTCATAGTCACCTCTTTTTTTTTTTTTGGATAGATAAAGTTGTCATAAGCATCTTAAACACGTATCATCTGCTGCCCTAGCCAGTGAAAGGTGACATAAATGGCAAACAGTGACTTGGACTGAAATTAAGTCACTGATTGTTATGAAATCCTGTGGTTTCCATTGGTGTAGCCAGATGATTACAGACCTGCTCTGATTGCCAACAGTAGTTTGCCCACAACACTAGTGTTTTCCTGAAACTACACTCAAATTTGATGGAATATTATAATTGAGTTATTCTTGAGGTTATGTCATAGTTAACTCTTAAATAACACATTGTCATTATGAAAAAGCTGCTGGTTTAAGTTTGGATTTGGATCACTTGAGTATTGGGGCGGGTCTTAGTCTTGACTTAGCCTTAAATCCATTTGGACTCTTTTGACTGGACAGATGAACGAATGTTTTGAGGGCTTTCTAAAAACAATTCCCAAATTCGCTAAGCTCAGATACTAACAAATCTCGCGTGGAACCTTCTTTCTCCATTTACTTTTATAAGGAAAAGAACAATGTATAAAACATTAAGGTAATTTTAGCAGGCTTGTTGAGTTAAGCTGGCACTGACCATGCTTAAAATGACAAACTTTGTTGACAGCAGACTAAACTAGTTCTATTTAATTAACAGCAATTCCTTCAGTAATTTGAGCGGAGGCCTAAATCAAATTTAACTACTGCCTGGTTAAAGTGCTCTTGGCAAGCCAGTACACTGGGAGTTTTAAGGGCCACCAACACCAATATGATGAAACGCTGTATTATTGACACTGTCTTGGTAAAGAGAGAGGTGAGGCATGAATTTCCTTTTCAGGGTGTCAAGGCTCGGCTTTAAAGATGAGGTTAGGAGCTCAGACATGTGGAAAGAACTCGTAATAGAACATCTGGGCCACATTATTTAGCCTGCTGCTACCGTGACCCAAACCCTGCTAAGTGGTAAAAAACAGATGATGGGAAAAATACCAACAAACTATCTAGCTTGCTGTGTTGTCAGAATCTCACAGTTGTCAGATTTATTCAATCAACATTTAATTTACTTGACTTTGCTTCTCATAAAATTTTCAGGCATTCGCAACAGGTTGCCAACATTAATTAGGACGATACTAAAAGCTTGTGTTTCTGCTTTCCCAGCCATCAAAACAATGAGATTAAGCTATTTATACTTTCTGTTTCTTGCAAATGTTGAAAGCTAAACATTAATAGATTCCATGTGGGATTTAAAGAGTTTGATTCAATAAACAGATTCAATAATAGATTTAGATTTGACAAAATGTTATTTAAGCTCCGCCCCGTGACCATCCCATTCGAATGTGTTACGACTTCTGCTTAAAAACGTTGATGTATGTGTAAACAGCCTTTTTACCTGACAGTCTTATTCCAACCCGTTTTCTTTTTCACCTCCAACAAAGTTATTAGAAACGAATTAAGATTTACTGAATCTTACATGATAAGAAATGTAATTTCAGCTCTTGGAGGAATCATCTGTAATATTTGGTAATATCTCTTGAGTTATCACTTTCTAAATGAGAATATCAATCAGTTGCACAGGTTTGGTGTCCATTTCTCCAGTCATACCAAATCAGGCTGGAGACGTCACAGTAAGAATGAGTCCAACTATATCACTTGAATCCGAAGTAAATGTATTAGGATATTCAGATGTCTTCCTATTTTAATCTGACATTTTTAGAATTACTGTATATTGATCCAACCGCTTAATTGTTGCTTGAAATAAATGTCTATTTTATTCTGACTGTAATTGTCTCTCTCGGGTCTAGACTATTTTGTCCCAGGATCTCACCGGTATAGCATTAGCACTGATATAGCAACACTACTGGAATACTGCAACCCAGAGGAACCATTTTATTGTTGAATGCTGCTGAAATTAGCATCTTTCTTTTGTTACAATTTACTGTAGTTAATGTCTTTTGTAAAAAAGTAACACAAGTATAATTTACACATTTTTCTTTAAATGAAGTCACACTAAATCCCTCAGCCAAGTCATCCTGGAGCAGATTAAGCCTCAACTTCATCGAAGTCAACGGAAGCTGGCCTATTGGATGGTGTATTGGTAGCAGAGGCATCAGATGGCGATTTGAACTGGTCGCCAGGTGTGCAGTCCTCCCACTGGGTCCTAACATCTCTCTAAGAGTCTGGCAAATCCAGTTGCTCCATGGCCCCATGCTCCATTCTGGGTGTTGCATTGTCATCTACTAAAATGTTAAGTTGTATTTTCTTAACAACATATATCCAATAAACAAATAAGCCTATAAGTCATTCCATCACTGTAGACTACTTTGAATGAGAAACTTCCAATAATTAATAAATAATCCACAATGATCTGATCTGTACTTTGGCAGATTATGTAGTCATTATAGGGCCAGGTAGGTAGGCTTTTAGACAGCCATAGATATGCACCAAGAAACAACATATACCTACTAATGTATAAGTTGTTTTAGCTACTGAATGCTGAATTAATTTGGTAACTAACTACATGATGCGTCCTTTGCTTTTCGGCATTATCACTACAAATTGTACACATACCTTTTTAACAAACCATTGTAAACAGAGGAGCCTGACAATTGATAATTTGACGTAAGCTACCTGACTAGCACCCGAGGTGGTTTCTTCGACGGGGGCTCATAGGCAAGCCACTTCACTGGGCAGGGATGCTCTTTTGTTGGCTTTTTATCCACACAGTTGAAGTTTCACACACAAACTGACCATTTAGGTGGGGTTTTCAGGTTCAAAACCTTCAACCAGAGTCTCAGAGCTTCGTCGTCCTCCGGTGGTAGATGCAGGTCGTATGGGATTCCACAAGTACAAGTACAAGTACACTGGAAGAAACGAGGGGAGTTACAGTAGGAATGTTTTGATTGTCGACCTCAACTTGATTCTCAATTATTATGGAACTCTATTACTAAACATTTATAAGCTTAAATTCATAGCTAGCTAGCAGTAGCAATAATGACTTCCGGTTATTTGCTGCAACCACCGGACGCTAAAACGCAATCAGAAGTGCTGCCCTGACGCCCGGGTTAAATGTCAAAGCAGCATTGTCCTAGTGCTTCCAAAGTTTCAGCCATAGTTCCTCTTGAGCTGGATCTTTGACCACCCTTTTCCACCCTCGAGGCACACGTGAATAATTCACACGACACGTTTTTTCCCCTCCGCTACACGAGGAAGGTATCCTGTGGGTCCTCCAGCTTTAACCAGGATTTGCTGCTACCTTGAGCTTTGGTGTGACTGTAGCGGAGGGGGGGGGGGTTAACATGTTACATTACCAGCTGCTGGAGCAGCTAGTGGATCAATGTGATTTTCACTAAGAATGCGAGTTCAGGGGTCACAAGTCAGCACAGACCCCCCCGCCCCCAACACACACACACACACACACACACACACACACACACACACACACACACACACACACACACACCACCCCATCCATCCATGGCATCATCCACATCCCATTACCACACTGTCTTACCAATGTAAAAAAACATCCCCATCAACATCTAAGAGGTCATCATTTCAACCCCTTAACTCTTTACAGCACTATCTCTGACACTCCCACTCCTTAAATCACCAACTAACCACCACCTAACACCCCCCCCCACTTCTCAGCCGAGGGCCCAATTAAAACACTTGCTCTGCTTTGTGGCTGTTGAGAAATTGCAGACGCTTCGAAGCTCGATCCTTCCAGTAAAACATGCTCAAACAGCTTGGCTGGGGCCCCCCGCCAAAAGGCTCGCAAAGGTAGTGAAACACGGATGCCGCCATCAATTATTTAGCAAAAGGTGAATATTTCACATATACGGGGAATACAGATCAGGTCCTGTGGATGTTTGCATGATAAATATTTAAAGATCAATATTTTATGGGTGTGAAAGATAGCGGGGAGGCCTTGGGGACATAGCGGGGAAGTACGGATGAAAGGCAAATAGTGACTTAGAGGAGAATCATAAGGCACTTAGTTTCACAATAAAATATATTCTGTAGCTGAGACTAAGGTGTATTCTGCTTTTGAATTAAAGATCTTCAAGTGTCTTTAAAGTTGGAGAGAGAGGAGCGTGGATTGAGGCTTCTGCGGCCTAGTTTTCCCATTCGTTTTCAAAAGGAAGCATTACCTCCATGTATTATTGATGATTAGGTAGTCTTTTCAAAGCAGTTTAATGAAACCAGGGCCTAGGTGTGAGGCTGAATATCCCACACCACTGACTGAAAAAAGGGGATCACGTATTTCTTCTCCTCGTTTGGCTTTATCTCAGGTTTTCTGTCGCTTCATATTGGCCAGGTGTTGAGAGATTTATCTGCTCGTAGTTGTGCAGATCCTCACCTTCAAACTTAATTAGGAATCAAATTGATTGGATCAAAAACAGATGTGCTTCTAGGGCTGGAGGTAATCTGAACGGAAAAAGTATTTGATGGGTTCAGTTTTTTACTCTGCATTGCAGATGCATTAATCCCCTTTTAATTTTTCATGGTAAAGCATCTATTGTTTAGGACTTTGTTTGAGTGGTGGGTTTATAATTTGAGCATTATTCTTTAGAGGTGGTGTGAGTAGGGTGCATTCAGGGTACCATGCACACAAGTGCTCACCTTTACTACAGAGTACAATCATTTAAGTTTTGAGGTTCTACACATTACATGCCAGCATATCTATTATGTGAGTACATTATATATATATTCTCCTTTGTTTAGGGGCACATGATATACATAATACTGTATCCACATATTGCATACAGAACTAATTTTAAGAAGGCATGTTTGCAAAGATTAAATTGGCCATAGTTATGTATTTGCAAAATAGCTTGTTGTAAGGACTTAAAGGATAGATTAACATTTTATTCAAGTCTGTCTTTAAAGATTACTCACATTCCCCCATGTACACTGAAAGTTATTTGTTGGTGTAATTACTTCTAAACTTCAGTTGAAGTTAAAATGTGGCTTAACTATTCTGAGTTAGAAATATCTAAGTCTAAGCTTGCAAAGTCTTTTTAGTATTAAATTCTCTTAGTGTTGCCACAGACAGTGTTTCGCTGCTGAGCCGCAACACAGGGAAAGTGTAAATTTGGTACTAAATATGGAGGACTGAAACTGTCATAATTACAAATAACTCAATCAATAAATTAATATGCCGTTAAATGCACCAAAATAATAAAAATAATAAATGTAGGCATTAATTAATTCCTAAAATGTGATATAAATTGATATGTATTTACCCTTTGCATATAAATCCCCTATTTAATTTTTCACCTAATTTATAAATGTATTTATTCATGTAAAAATGTTTTAATGTAATATGATATCATTATGATTTCACCGCTTCTTTCACCATTTGCTCTAAAGGTAAAATACCAATAACAGTTGCATTTAGCCTGACTCGTACCTGCTAACTAGCTAGTTTATTTACAATGTAAACCAACTCTGCTGTTAAGCGTACAAAAAGATGCCATAATAACATTACATAAACAGGGACTTTTTACTTATCTGTGGCAGCAAGCACAACACACAGCCTTTCGCTAAACGCTGCAACCTGATCTTGATAACCCACAAGCATAATTTGTTATAGTAAAACAATGACAGAGTTTGTAAAATATTACTGCTGCATTAATGTGTATGTTGCATTTTACTGGTGTAGATGTTTAAGGCTGAGCTGATTTAAACTCCTTTTATATACTGTTTGCACTATATTCGACAATTAGTGTATATCCAGATATATATCGCAGCATAGCCTAAAAATATCAAAATATTATTTATAAGCCATATCAGCCAGCCCTACTTCCTCTGTAGAATCAGCAACTTCATCAAAAGAAACTGTGCCTCTGTGAAATTTGCTGCAGCACAGTGACTCCACTTCTGTTTCCATTGGTGCACATTTACTGCTGTCCTAACCGGCCGGCGGTGCTTGGCTCTAGGCTGTGGCGGCGTCTCCCTCCTCCACACGCTGCAATTCCTCCACACTGTAGGAATTCCATATCCACAATAACACTGCCTTCTCCCATGGTCTCCTAGTTGTTGTTCTAGGATGTTTAGATTTTGGAGCAGCGAGGAGCCGCTCTCTATCAATGTTACTGTGGACTGTCCGTGGACGCAGGCATGCAAAAGTACATTCTATAGAGCCACAGAAGGAATCTTAGCTTCACAAACCTAAACGGAACCAGTTTGAATTGTATCAGACAGTATTTAGAAAGAAAACAAGCTATATATATATATATAGCGCTAAACATTGTGCAAAATTAGTCACAGTAATGTCAGTGAGCTTATTTGCCAAACCCAATACATAGACGGCACATTTGGGTACATGAAACGGCTTGTTTTTAACATACAACAAAATAGTATACTCTTGAGGGAACAATAACACATTTTACTAACTGCATCCCCCCTCACCTGGGAAAAATTGTAAACAGCAGTGAGTTGTTCCTTTGCAGCAACAGTTTGCTTTATGAGTCGGAGCAGCACCCACACCCTCAAACTCAGGTGCCCAAAAAGGAATAATTGCTAAATACTACCACTTACGGGCTTAACAGAACGTAAGAGGACATCAAATGGACTACCTGAACAATACTACACATAATTTTTTTTTTTTTTGGGGGGGGGGGGGGGAGCATCACACATATAAGGGATATCAGTTTTTCACAGCATTTATGCCCTGAACTAGTTTGTCAAGCCTGTTCCCAGACAGTCAGTTTTACAAATGCACACAGCTTAACAGGAAAACACATACAAAATCACAAAAAAAAAAACCCACAAATAGTACTACAATAAAAATATGATAAATATCTTCTGTTTACACTTGAAAATAATTTGATTTATGATCCAGAGTCTTGCGTTTAAGGAGTCGAAACACAAGTATTGAATCTATAGTAAAGCTATTGACTTGAATGAATAAAGTCAATGACATACACTCAAATAGTTAATGGCTGTACTTTTCTATAATAAATGCCTATATGTCTATGTCTATAGCCTCTGGAAGGAGGACAACTATTACGTTGGGCTGAGACGATCCACTCGCTAAATTACAGAGCGAGAGGAAGTTGTCAATGTGCTGCTGTTACGCCAGATGGGTTTGGACAGCCTGCTTAAAAGCACTTGAAAAGTAATCTGTTTTCCAATGCATATAATAATGATAGCCATGGAGATGGTTTCCATTTGGAGATGATTATGATGTATAGAAACCCAGACATAATGGAAAATGTGGAAGTGCTGCAGTTGTTACATTTACGTTTTTATACAGAAAGGGCCCATTAGCAGAAAATGTTTTTTTATAACAATTGTGCAATATATAGTATGTTGGATTTTATTTTTTGTGAATTATATTTTATTACATTACAGTTATTTAGTAGTAGTAGTAGTTTGAAATGTTGCTTTCTGGCAGATACTTGGATGTTAAGATTAATACCACTCTCACTTTCCTTTAGGCTACAGCCAAGCGTGAGTTAGCTTAGCTTACCATAAAGACTGGAAACAGGGGTAAACAGCTAGCCTGGCTCAGTCTGAAGATAGCAGTTGCCAGGAAACTAGTGGAGATTACGGAAGTTACTGCCCCCAGACAAGAATTAATCTAGCACATAAACCCGTGTAAAACAGCAAATTGTAACTTTTACACCTTGCTTTTTATGAGATATAACGTGCTGGTAAGGGGACGTTGTTATCTTTGGACTGAGCCAGGCTAGCTGTTTCCCCCTGCTTCCAGTCTTTATGCTAAGCTAAGCTTTGCAGCTGCTGACTGTAACATTATTGGACAGTGGTATCGATCCTCTCAGCTAACTCTGTGCCAGACAAAATGAATAAGCATGTTTCTGTTTCTTTAAATTTCAAATAAAAACATTGCATGTAGAAATTGATGCGTGATCAAACAGAAAAATACAGGATCAACACTATATCATTGAAAAACTGATAAATAAAGGCAGCCCTATAGATGATACATGAGTGTATTGGTCTCAGCAGAAGCATCAGGCATTTTCAGCAAAAGGTTTATATAGGGACCATCAGAATCATGTGGGTAGTGATGGAAAATCATGAGGCTCATTCAGCCCTGCCTAAAGGACCCTCATTTACATGTCACAAGGTGATCCTGAGCGCTCTATTGACCGGCTGGGTCGAACAACTGATGTGTATAAATTGCATCTGTAACAGGTATGGACATTTGGTTTCAGGCTTTGTTATGGTACTGAATATATGAGTACTAATGTGCGGCTGGTAGATCGTGGATTCATTTAACCGTTTAGAAGGGGCTCTTCCTATTATATAGTTGAAATGAGAGCCCCTTTCCATTCTGTCCACTCAACTTAAAATTGGCTAAATATGGGAGAAAGTACAAATCTAGAAGCTGACCGCGTGAGCTGCATACAAATCTACATTACAAGGACGGAAAAGTTGGGCCTTTCTGTGATGTTCTGACAAGCTTCTCTTCTCAGGTGTCTGGGATCATTTAAGGCCAAGAAGCACTTTGTAAAAACCATCACAGGAGTTTTTTTTTGATTATTTTAGGACAGACTGTCTCGATGACAACTCATCACTGGTCACCGTTGTTTAAAAAATGTGACTCTATCCTTTAGCTTTCACCCTGATATCCACTTACGGCCACTCAGGATCTCTTCAAGAAATACTGCTGAAAGTTTGACAGGGACTAAAAATACTCCTCCCTCAGAGTCAGATTTGACAGTTATTTATGAAGCTTCCTGCATGCGCTTTCAGCAAGGAAAAAGTTCAACACTCAGAATGAAGTACATCATTCAAGTGTACAATGAGACAAATGATGATGCCTTTTAGTTGAAAACATCATCACTCCTGTGGAGCAGATAAAGGCTTTAAATACTGTATGTTTTTGGAGAAACTGCTAAAAAAGGACCTAAACAAAAATCCTTTAATCTGCTTTTTGGAGTTCAATCCAGTATTAATCCAGTATGCCGACTTATAAGACATCTGTAGATGTGATTTAGGATAACATGTCTTGTCTAGAAGACTATTTCAAGCAAAGCTTAGACAGTGCTGTTGATCCTCCAGGCCTGGGCCCCCATGACACGCACACAATTCTCAACACATTAAATATTATTATATATACCCATTAGAAGAGGCGAGACTTCCCTTATCCACATGTTTTGGAAGTGTCCTAGCCTAGAAAAATACTGAGGACGTTGTCCACACCTTATGCGTAGTCCTCAATTTTGTGCTAAAACCCCGAGTGACATTATGTCCTGTCTAAACCTCCAAAAGATCTGCTACTCAGTTTGTGACTCAACCATAAAGTGGTAAATAAACCATAAATACATTCAGAACTTTCAGTCAAGTCTTCCCTCTCTCTCTTTGTCATTTCTCTCTCTAGTTATTTATGCCAGTAATATAATCTGCATAAATCCATTATTTTCTAACCCCCCTTCTCGCATCTATTTAATTATTTTTCTTTATTTCCATTTTTAAATATATAAAATGATATACACTTCCCTGTGCTACTCCAAGAGCGAAACATTACGCCTATTAAACATCAGTATGTTAGCGCTGTCATGGTGAAAATGTTCTAACATTAGCATGCTGTTAGCGGGGCTGACTCTCGCTGTCTTGTTTAAGGTTACTTATATATTATATGTACACTACCGTTCAAAAGTTTGGGGTCACCCAAACAATTTTGTGTTTTCCATGAAAAGTCACACTTATTCACCACCATACGTTGTGAAATGAATAGAAAATAGAGTCAA
>JAVQJD010044070.1:2500-18322 GCA_036023655.1 Nannoperca australis
GACCCTCTCACTACTGACCTCTGACCTCTGACCCCTCCTCACTATCGACCGCTGGTGATGCTGAGGACCAAACATGGATTCTGTTGCAGGTGATGAAGAAGCTCCGCCCACCTGAAACCATGAAACCATGAAATCCGAGTCCCATTTGTCCTCTTTACAATAAAAATAAGGAGCGAACCGTGAATCTATTATCATCGGTACATTTAATAAACTGTTTGTTCTGTAAAATATCGTTGAGTTCCTGAAGTCGAGGTGACGTCTTCACATTTCTTGTTTTCTTTCAGACCGAAACGCAAAAATACTCTGAATGAATTTATTGATGACATCTTCTCGATATTCAATGAGCCACCTGGTCGCTCCTGTTCACGAGTGTCTGACAGTGAAGGAAGGGTAATTGGTTGTGTTGGATTGATTATTGATCCCTGTGTGATTGGAGTCCCCTGCAGGTCAAACATCTTTTTTTAAAGGGACTCAGATTTCCTTCCTTCCTTCCTTCCTTCCTTCCTTCCACACTTTTCTCCTTCCCTTCTCTCACTTCCTGTTTCTCCCTCCGCTCGTCTTTTCTTGGTTCCATATTTGCCTCTCGGTCCATGTTCTCGTCCCTTGCTCCTTCTGTACCCTCCACCCCTGTGCTTAGTGTCGGGGTGAAGATGCCACATTCGCTGTTACCCATCCTCCCCCTCTTCCTTCACCTCCCCCCTTTCCTCTGGTTAAAGCAGATTAATTAAAAGCTCTCTCTCTCTCTTATCAGCGAGAGTTGAGCACTTACTGTAAGCCTCCGGGGGGAGATCTCAGCGCCGGGCCGGGTGGGCAGGGGAAAGGGGCGGGCGGGGGGGGCGGGGAGCCTCCGGGAACGATGCTAATTCCAGCCAGTGGGATGCTGGGACGGCTGCTTAGGAATTACTGCCGGTGGTGCGTTGATCGCTGATTATCTCTGACTGTCGAGGAAGAGATTGTGCTCGCAGACACGCAGCCGGGCCGCCTGTCACTCACCGTTTGGGCTCGTTTCACATTCACACCATTTTTTATTTTTTTTATTTTTCCTCTCTCTGCTTCTGATCAGTTTCCTCGTAGTCTGAGGCGGTCGCCTGAAGCCAACAGAGACTCAAAGAGCAGCCGGAGAAACTGAAATCCTCGACCTTTTTATTGTGTCAACAGCAAATCTTGTAATCAAGAGTGTAATGGGGATATATCTATAGATATATATCTATCTATTTCTATAGATATATATCTATCTATATCTCTCCAGCTGTGCAGATGGCAAGAGTCAGCAATAATTGTTGTTCCACTGACTATTAATATTACAGTAATGATGTATTTCACTGTGTCGCCCCCCACAGCCGGCTGTGATACCTACATGTATTTGTGCCGTTTGCCGGAGCCGGTCCTCGTTTCAAATGAGGGACTGTATGAAAATGATTGGGGGGGATTTTTAAATGAGCTAGTCGAGGCTCCAGGGATGACAGCGTCAGTGGATCCACCTCTTTGGTCCTGAAATAGCTCAACATCTACTTGATGGATTACATTTGTGCCCAGATGCGAATCGTAGTAACATTTGTGACCCTCTGACTTCTCCTGCAGCGCCATCATCAGTTCATCACAAACAATACTTGTCTTCCTCATCAGCCTGAGCTGAACTTTGTGTTTAATGCTAAAGGAGCAAATGTTAGCATGTTAACACACTAAACTAAGATGGTGAACGGGTTAAACATTAAACATGCGAAGCATCAGCATGTTAGCATCGTCATTTTGAACATGTTAGCATGCAGACTTTAGCATTTAGCTTAAAGCTAGCTGCTAGAAAAGAGCTAGTTTGTAGCCATTTCTAGTCGTTCTGAACGGCCACACGAGGCTGTTCAGTAAACACCTGATCCAGGTCCAGGTGATCCAGGTCCAGGTGATCCAGGTCCAGCTTCATAAAACAAACAAAAACAAGGTTTACACCTCAGCTGATCATTTTTGATTGATGGATTGGAAATGAGTTTATTGGAGAGATGCAGTACACAGTTTGTCCACCAAAGATAGCAGTATTGATAATATCTAACAGTACTTCCAGTATCATTCAGGATCTTCTTTTCAAGGACTGCGTGTACTTTAGATCACATGAAAGATTCATGTAGTCACAATCATTATTACAGGACTTTATTGTTGACCCGGTGGAGCCGAAGGATTTCAGTAAGATTACGAGCTCCTGAAGTCGCGTGCTGTCGCGCCGGCTTCAGGCAACAAACTCAAACACAAGGAAATGGAAATGAAGGACAAGAAAGTGGCGTAAGTGAGAAAGGAAGCCGAGCAGAAACCTTCAGTGTCCTCGCTGCTGAGCTGAACAATGACTTGTACTCCGCACAGTGAAAGATGTTGTTGTCTTCTGACGTCTGGAAATGAACATAATTACTTTCAGGCTTGGAGAGATTCATAAAATCTGCACATTTAATTCAGTTGTAGCCTCGCCGGCTCCTCAGACTGCACATCTTTGTGAATAATGGGCTTCATCTTCTACAGCCACACGACTTCAAGGTCATGAAAGCGAGCAGGGAGGGATGTGTGATTTCCTGTGTTTTTAATGGTACTTCTGTACCTCTTTCTTTTATATAAAGCTATTTTCAAGTGGTTAACTCTGTTAGTGTTGCTCTTCTCTGACTTTCGTTCCTCTTGTTAACCATCCAGACCGTCCTCTCTCCTCGTTTCTGTGCAACGTGGCAGCTTTTTAGTCCAAGATGCACAGTCGCAACGTAGGAGTGTTACATTGTGTGTCAAATCCCAATTAAAACAGTGAAATGTAGGAAATGTATGAAGACAAAAGTTTAAATATAGAATCCTTGGTTTGTGTTGCAGGTTGCAGCCGTTCATCAGCGGACAGCCCAACAAGAAGCTGGCGCTGGAGCAGGTGAGCTGCCAGCCGTCTTCACCACGTCTGGTCTTTGTCTCCGTCGCCCGCTCACTCAGACCCCGGTTCGCCCTCCTGCACTGAACAGACGTGCACGCACAAACGTGCACGAGTAATCAGCCACACAGTCAATCACTCGGACTGATAAGTTCCCACTTCACGTCTCGCTCCCTGAAACACTCAGTTAGTTATTCACTTGCTGCTACAGAGTCTTATCTGACACACACACACACACACACACACACACACACACACACACACACACACACACACACTACAATAGCCTTATTGTCATGACTGTTATTTACCAGAAACAGTATTTTCAAAGCAGCTATAAGTGCAGTTTTCTAAAGCCAACAAACGACGACTCGTCTCGTTTGGAGATACGGCAGCATTCAGGTCAGAACACAAACATATTTATTTACTTACTACTAAAACAGAAATGTGTCATTTAGCCGTGAGTTTAGAGCAGTGGGGGGGCAACTTCCAACACCAGTGACTCCTCTGTTTGTCCTGTTTCTCCTCCAGGTCCTTCCTCCCTCCCTCCCTCCTCCTCCTCCTTTTTCTTTCCTCATCATTTCACTTTGTTCATCTCTTGCGTTAGTGCTTCACTCTGCTGCTGTCCTCTCTTTCCCGTCATTTTATATTTCCACATTCCTTCCATCCCTTCATGTTTCCCTCCTCCTCCTCCTCCTCTCAGGCTTTGTCCCCCCCCCCCATCATGTGCTGTTGGCAGCTCTGAATGGAGGAGCTCGGGGAGCTCAGGCTCTGTCAACCAGGAAGAAAACATTACCACGAGGGGCCCGGTCAACAAGGCTTGTTACTTAGCAACCCCCTCACCCCCCCCCTGGGAACTGGAGGCAAACGGCCGTCGCCATTGGCTGAGGCCGCTGCTCGCTCGCGGCTGCTGTTATGTAATGTTGCAGCGCCGGGACTCGGGTGAAAAGCTCTTTCTGTTCGGCGCTCGGCCTCGTCAGTGACCCGGCAAGTAGTCTGGATGTTTCTCACACAGGCCACGACAGGAAGTGATCACTTTCACTGCTCCAGCTGTCCCCTGCTGCCCTCTGAGCTCTTCTGCTGCTCCCCCCACCCACAGTTAGACTCGGCTGGTGGAGGCGGCAGACGGTGCTGCTGTGGTCTGCTTATGCAAGCAGTAGTCCTGGCAAACGATGGTTGAGTCTGTTTGAAGTCGGGTTCTCAGAGATGAACCACATGACGTGCAGCAACCTCCTCGTTCCCCCCCGACCAAGCACACTGTCACTTCTTCTTCCACACAGTGACTTGTTGGTCGAAGTTATCACAGACTTTAAGGTCATTCTGTTTGCACACGATGACATTTCTTTAAAGAGAATCAAGTGTTTGTACAGAACCGTTCAACAAGGCAGATTATTGAAGTGCTTTACGTGAGACGGAACAATAAACGAACTACAGGGCAACATAAAGACAGACGCACAAACGGGATTAAAACGGTCAAAGACAAGATATCAGGTAAAATGGAATAAGACCAATGAAACAGTAAAAGCAGTGCAGTGATGGAAGTTAATAAAACGTGACTTTAACCCTGGTTTTAAAGAAGCAGACTTTTTTCCAGATGTGAAACAGTTTGTGTTGCTCGGTAACAGACAACAGACCTAAGAGCTGCTTCCCATCTCGCTGCAGTTTAAATCACCACTCTGACGTTTGTTTTGTCGTAGGTTTAGTGTTTAATGCTGAATTTAATGCTGATGCTCATCCTGTCACCTGCTAAACAAACCGAGCTGCTTGTGAACGTTTGATTCAGCAGAGACATGAAGCCGTGACTTCACTAGCATAAATACTTTGTGGTCATGAACGTGAGCCTGTTGTTTGCTCTCAGTTCATTTAGTCGTTCCGTGCACGAGTACCTGGAGGCTATCGGGTGTCAACATCCTCACACCCATAAACCCTCTGACGCTTGTTTCCTGTAGCTGCTTCCAGTTGCCTCCTAACGAGCGCTCCTCTCGTTAAAGCAGCGAGCCTCAGACAGAGTGTAAATACTGCTTCTGCCATGCAGCAGGATATTTGTATAAAGAGCAACAGTATAATAATATAACAGCTCACAGCAGCACAGGAACATCTTGCTAACCGACCGTCATCCTGACCCATTTACCAGCTCTCACCTCCTAATTAGTACGGAGCTCCGTGTTTACACTGCCATGTTTTCCTCTTAATTCTTTTTCTAGTGTTTCGGTATTGACACCAGTGTTCACCAGCAGTTAATGAGGCGACCGGCTCCTGTGAGGAGGAGCCTTTTACATCCCGGTGAGGTTAAAATTAGCAGGGATCCGCTGAGAGGAAAGGCTTGTTGTGGTGGAGCTTTGATGCTTTTAATATTTGTTTTATTAATCGTTCAGTGTATATATGTCAAGAAACGAGGGAGAGTCGGAGCCAAAATGAGAATCAATGAGTAAAAGAACGAGGGCAGGAGGGAAGGAGGAAGTGAGGAAGGATGTGGGTAGAATTAAAAAAAAAAAAAAAAAAAAAGCAAAATAGAGGAAACATGAAATAAAAGGAGGGAGGAGGAGGAGGAGGAGGAGGAAATGAAAGGCAAATTGGAGGGAGAGATGGCAGGAGGAGGAAGGCCCCAGCAGGGACTCCAACAGGCTGTTGCTGAGGAGAACAGAAATATCTCTCCGTCACACTGTGGACCCTCCACCTGCTTCTCCTCCAGCTTTATAATTAGCCCCGGCTGAAAGGAAAGTGATAACGTGCAGGTTTCCTTTTAGCTGCTGTGGAAAAACCCAAGATGACGGGTTTTCTCTGCAGAAATGTGGAACAATGTGCAATATTCACACAAAAAAACCAAGTGAGACGTCTGCTTTTAGATATTTTATTAGTTTCTAGTCTCAGGAAGGTAGAAAATGAAAAGTTCCACAGCGTGCACGCCCTCCTCCCTGGTGGAAGAGTTTTGTATCTGTACAGTTCATCAATAAGCAAAATAAACAGACCGAAGCTGGACCCGAGTTTTCTGACGGCAAGTGTTCTTTGTGCTGCAGATGCAGTTTGAAAACGAGAAGCTCTCGTGGAAGTGATTTGGTGGAAGTGCAGTCGAATCGGTGCATGGTGTCCTACAGCGCGGCCACGTGAAATAGTCATTTCTGATTGGCTGTCAGGTGTCCTCTTTTCTAAGTCAGTGTCAAGTGACTTATTAGACTTGGACATGAAACCCTCCTGGTTACAGACCCACTTGAATCATTCGTGTGTGAACATGTGACAGCTCAACTAAGACAAAAACTAAAATAAAGGTTACTCTAATTACTGTTTTGCTCACTCACACCCCTTCTTTTTTAATTTCACACGCCTTTTCTGAACTCTGAAGGGTAGTTTTGCCCCGAGGCTCTGGTTCTTTGACTGTAGACTGTGCACATCCTAAATTAGATAACAGTGTAAGACAATAAAGGTTGTTGTAGCGCTGTAATGCTGCAGCAGATGAAACGTGCCCTCCACCTGTCCTCCAGCTCCCACCCTCACTCCCATACTACAGTTTATTATTATTCTATCATTTTAAAGGAGGCGGCACATGTGAGATCAGATCCAGCTTAGATTTCCCTGCAGAAGCTCGTGTCACGCAGAGGACAATATTACAAACGCCAACAATATTTCCTGTTTTGCTCAGATTGCCAATTCCAACCCCCTGCCGGTGCCCGTGGGAGCCCCCGCCAGCGGAGTGGTGGTGGAGAGCGGGCCGGTCCTCTACGACGATGCCGCCGCTGAAGAGGAAGACGAGGAGGAAGAGGAGGCTTGTGTCAGCGCCATGGAGATGTTTGGCGGCAACGGTCAGTGTTTTGTTAAACCTGCGGTACTCACTGAAATATTTCTACGTATTATGGTATGTAACAATATTTTAACCAATCTGATCACACATTATGTTTCATACCAAATCTCAACAGAAATATCTTATCAAACACACAAAGATGATTGATGACTGGATATAGCATGATTTCATCTAAACAATGTGTAAAGTGAATCTAGAAATCAGGGTCAATCAGGGCTGCAAGTCGTGATTATTTTAAATAAAATCTGTTGATTTTTATTGATTTAAAAGTCTTTAAATTGCTTATTTGGTCCTAAACACAATACAAACTAAACGTGTTTAAAAGTAGAGTACATGGGTTGAAACTACATGAAAATAAGACTTTAGAACCTGATTGGCTGTGAATCCTCACATTGGAGGAGCAGATGCCTACAAACATGTGACTGTTTGGTAAATGAATTGAATACATTTGCTTTTAGATCATCAGCTGTTTAGTTAGTTTCGTATCGTGTGAGACGTTTTTAATGGACACAAAACGTGTGTTGTGGGGCTCATTGGCTGGATGATTAGAACATTTGAACACGGTAGCGGACTGCTTTGTCACTTCTCAGTCGGGCAGCGGGCGTCTGGACCGTGAAACAGTGTTTTTAATGAATCTGCCACTCCGGGTCACGGCTCGGCCTCCTGGCATGTTTTAATGAGCCCTCGCTAAGATTCAATTTCTTACTTTAGGTCTCTGGCTGTTAAACTTGGTCCCTGACTCTGCCGCAGTAAAAAGTCCTGAGCTACTTAATTGATTCCTGTAGGGAAAATCTCGGCCCCCCCCTCCGCAGTGAGGTCAAAGGTCAGGGTCGGCCTCGGAGCTGCTGGAGACTCTCACTGTTCCTCCTGCAGAGACCCGAGCGACACCTTGTTTCAAGAGCATGCAGCTCCACTCAGTCACCAGAGTCCTCTGTTACTCTGCCAGTACTTTTAGAGTAATGGTACCAGAAGAGAAGTTTGCTATAGGCACTGACCCAAATCTTACTCTTAAGAATAAGAACTCTTTTTTTTATTTTAATTTTTTTTATATCATTCGTGAATTGAAACAAACAAAGACATGTTTAAGTGTTTTACATGAGGCTACAAAAAACATCAGTAATAGATTACCCTAAATGTAATTAAAGAAATAAAGTGCAGTCAAGAAAATGAGTCCGTCTCTTGAAAACAAGACGAATTTCACTTTGATTTAGAAGTTTAGCTGATTTAAAATCCACCACGTTGGTTCCTGCTGTGTTTAGCATCGTAGCTACATTCTGCCTCCTGCTGTGCACTGTCTCCATCTTTATACTTCTACTCAGAGCAAATATTGTCATTGTTGCTCCACTGTTGTTACCAGCCTGTTTCTGTGGAGGGTTTATAACCAAATAACCACCTTTTCTTCATTAATCCCTCCGTCTGTGTCTCTCGCCCTCCAGATTATGGCTGTGATGGAGATTACGACGATGGATTCTAGTAGTGGGTTGTTGTCTCCAGCCAGCGTGGACACATTTTCAATCCTTAAGAGTATCAAATGTTTACTACCGGGGGGGTATGTGAGGGGGGGGTGATGCCAAGAGGAAACCCCGACAGGAATAAATGGGACGTGTGTGCAAGAAAACAAAGAAATCCCACTCTTTGTCCCGTTTGAACTGAACTGGGACGATGTTGGAGTGGAAATCAGCTACGCAACAATATTTCTGCAAGTGTTGGAAATGTCCCAGTGAGCACTGCTTCGTTGATTTGCAGGTCAGAAGACATTTTAATGACCTGCTTCTCACTGAATCAACAGTTAGAATAATGTAGGAGTTTAAACTAAATGTCTTTTGTTCTGCAAAATACCACATCAGTGTTTACTGTGAAGCGCTCATCAGGGGACAAGGGCTGAAGAAATGTCTTCCGGATCCATTTTGTAGCAAAAACAAAAGTATAATCCTTCAACTTGCACTTTGCATTCATAACACTCAAGTACTTTAACAGCATGTGACTTCAAAAGCTTCCTGATAACTCAAACTGTTCCCACTGTACTGTCTCTCAGTGACCGGCACTTAAAGAACAAGCATCTAACAATCAGGTAGTTTGAACTTCTGGTTCAGATCAATATGTAATAATGCCTTCGATGATCAGTGACTCCGCTGTCTGCTCTGCATAAGCCAAAGTATTACAATTAGGTTGCCTTAGAACAATGTGTGCCAATGTTTGCTGAGCTCTAACTGTCCTTCAGAGCGATTGGCTCGTTCAGATCGTTATTAAATCTAAAAAGTGAGATTTTAACTCCAGGTCAAGTTACTATAAAGGATACGATGGTTTAATTAGTTTTTATGTTGCTTTTAATTTGGTTTGGGCGTTTTTTTTTCTTGGTGGAACTGATTCTTTGTGATTAATTACTTTGTGAGATTGTGTCATTTGGTTCATGTTAAATATTCTTCACGATGTCCTGTCACAGAGGCGAGGAAATCCGTTCTCTGCTATATTATATTTCCCAGATGGATGCGGGAGACCAATCAGATCTATTTTGTATTTAAGTTTTCCAGATTTTTGAGTTAAACGATACTTGGGAGGAGAACCGGACTGTGGCCGTCTCACTGTGCCCACACATTATTTAATGAGGCGTCTTGATTGAACTCGACTGCCTCCGTGTTGCTGCTACGAGTTGTGATGTTACATCTGCATATTGTTGTGCATTTGCTGCTTCACTAAAGAATTCACTAAATGAACAAAATGTTGTTTGTTTCCTTTTTTTAAATACATGTGTAACCATCTCCCAGCTCCTACTTCAGAGGAGGTCCTCTCCCAGCATGTTTGGTCGAACACATGAACCAACACGGTGTCGGCCATTTTTAAAAACCTGTGTAAACGGTGAGCCGTGTAAACGGACGCTTGGAACAACACGCCGGCAGGTGTAGCTGCGGTTGTATGTTGCACAGAACCGCGACGTTGCTACGGCAACTCTGCTGGCCGGCTGACTTCGAGTCACTTCAGCGTTCCTGTTGGCGCCGTGAACGCAAACGCCAGATGTTTCTGCTGCCCCCAAGTGGCCAAAGAAAATCTGTTCTTGCAGGTTCGAGTTATTTCACAGGAAGGGTTGAACTCCCCATTCTTAATTCTGATTGGCTCAGCTGTTTGTCCAATAAGGGATCGACGAATGTGACTCGCTGGAAGAAATCAGGAACCACATTGGAACATTGGGTGTTTTAATTGTTAGCATTACGAATTCTTTTGTACTTTTGAATTTAAACTTGAATGATTTGAGATCTGACTTTGACTTCACCTATTTAATTTGGACATTATATCCTTTTATTCGACAGCCGAGAGATGCAACAAAGGTCTGACGTCATGATCCTCGAGTTACGTGAGGCTTGGACAGACTGAACAGACAAAAACACTTACAGACGTGAATCCAGTTGTGCTCAACAACAAAGATGGACACGACGTAGATTCTCTAACGTTTCAAGATTGTGTTACTTAATATAATTATGTTGGGCTCACATGGTGCTTCACTATTCTCTCCTGTTCTTTATGGGTGAGGTGGTTTTTAAAAGTCCCTCGGGGGTTTCTTTGTGTCTCTGTGGAAGTGAACTACTGGTGACCCGACACCCTCCACCATCACAGGCAAAGCTTTTGATCAGATCATCTGTTTCACCCTCACTGCCGGATCATCTCACACCTGTGCGGTATTACAGTTCTGTGGGGGTATTGTTTCCAGAGAGATTGGGTGTCTCCGGGTGTGTGAGAAGAGCTTCTGCAGAAAGATGAGTAACTCCTCCGAGCGGGACGGAATCTGAAACCTGCGTCAGCTGATGAAGGCTGAGCTTTGACACGCAACCATTTTTCTTGTTGGGGCAAATGGCTGCTTAAAAGCCGCCAGAGATACCAGCATTAATGTTTCGGCCGCAGCCGAGGGACTCGATCTGACCTTTGCTTTTAGTTTTGTAGAAATGCATCAGGACATTCAGGCCTCCACTGAAACCACATGTGGACCTGTGGAAGTTGGATGTGACTACAAGCCTCTTCTGATGGTGCAACGTCCTGTAAAATGTCTTTGTGCTGTTTTCAGCCCGTTTATGAGCTGAGCAGATACCAGCTGTCAGTTCTATATACTCCAAACTGAAACTACCACGAGGAGTCACCAAGTCCCACATGTTCAAATCCCACACAAGGGTTTTAATATAATCTGCATGATCTAATCACACTGACGACTTCGTGTTGCAAAGTCGGTACCTGCTTTAGTTTCATTGAATTGTCCTAAACAGACACTAACAGTCTTCACAGCTGTAATTAAACTAAACTAATGTTGCAGCTCTATTAGACTGTCGCCCAGCTTTACGATCTGCACTGCATACGACTGAAGATGTTTGACAGTGAGCAGATGATCCTGCAGCATCAGGAAGTAACATACTGTACGTATCAACTGTCAAAACGTTGCGTAAGTGACTGAACTTCATCAGAATTTGAAACCAGCAGTGTTTCAGAGAAAAGGTGTGTTTCTCCTCTCGGGTGTCTGCAGCAGTAGAAAGGATTTCAGCATTCGCTGGAGAAACTGCTCAGTTTATGGAAAACGACTGGAGTTCAGATTCTTCTAGAGGTTCTGGAGTTTGAACGTGGATTTTTTTCCCAGTTAAGTTTTTGATGTCTGCTGCTCAACTTTTCATGAAAATGTGTTGAGCTCCTTTTAATTTGTGACACGTTTGACACCAGTTCTTAACAACACGACTCACTGTACTGTTGAAGGCCTTTGACAGTATTTAAAGATGGTCAAAGATTTGAGTTTTCAAAAAGCACATTTAGAAGCTTTTACAAATCAGAATCCGGTTTAGTAGGTTTTCACATATGAGGAATTTGTTTTGGTGCATGGGTGCCAACAAGAGTAATACATACAGAAAAAAATAAAACCACTAAATAGAAAATATACAATAATAAAAAGAGGAGGAAGAAAAGCTGTGCAAGTGAGAATATAAATTTAAGTAGCAAGAACATTGATTTAAAGCACAAAACATGAAAAAACAACGCGCACCAACACACCAAGGCAGCCATCTTGTACTTGAGAGCAGTACATGAGCTCATCAGTAAAGGCTCAAGGTGCTGCTGGTGTCTTGAAGTACGATGCAGGAACTGTATTTTACAGCTGAGACAAAAGGCTGCAGTGAATATGAAGAAACTTTACTTCAAAGTTTAATGACCAACATGGGGAACTTCTCCCAGGACGACCACCTTCTCCGCCTTCGTTTGTTTAACTTCAACTGCAGTTAACCTTCGTTTAAATGAAGATCATTTCCTAAATATGGAAAACTAACTGAGGCTCATCCGGTTCTGTCTCCTGACCTTTAACGGTCCCTTGTTACGTTCTGGTCGTATAAAAGTTACCGTTTACTTTAAAAACATTTAAAAAAAGATTCAATTAGCGTGACCGGTGACTTTAGAAGTGCAGCTAAATTAGTCCTATTACCAGATTATTAGACGGCGTGAAAATGTCACGAGTAAGCCTGGAGCCGTCTCTGGGAATAATGGTCCCCTTCAAGAAGCTCCAACATCTGAGCCCCGACGCCTCGGGCCTTTTGGAACAGAAAGATGAAGTTTCACTGCGTACGACCCTCCACCAGCGTCCCGTTCAGGATGACTTCTCTCCAAACACGGACCTGGAAGATCATTTCATGCTTTATGAAGCTATGTAATTGTGCTGTCAGGTCAGCTTTCTAAGCCGCCCCCCCCCTCAGGTTTCCACCCATCTCCTCTCCCCGAGGCCCGACGGTACCGACGCAGCGTTTTCACATTTCAATTTAAAACTTCTATTTTTTTTACTGTAACCTTTACAGTGCAGCCGAGGGAGGAGGGAGCGAACATAAAGTTGTCTGTTTAGTTGTGCAGTGTTTGTGACCCGGCCGCCCTTCGTCAGCGAGGAAGAGGAGCCACCGGAGAAACATTGTTTTGGCTTCTAGCGTGACTCTGAGGACAAACTGAGGATTTAAAGAGAAGTGAGTCCTTCTCCTCTTCCTCCTTCCCTCAACTTCCCCTCCTCTCCGACGCACAGAGAAAGCTTCCCCACATCATCACTGTTGATGTGAAACTCTGAGTTCAGTTAAACACCTGATGGAGGAAACTCCATCGCGCGTCTCAGTCACCTTTAGTTTGTGAACCAACCTCCCTCACACACACGTCTGTCTATACTTGTGAGGACCCATCACTGACCCCCTTAATGATCGTAACATGCCAAACCTCGACCCCCCCCAACTACGACCTCAAGCTTCGAACAGAAACAATGTCCCCTCTATTCAAACGTGTCCTCTCTCAAGACAAATATCCTGGGCCCTGTCACCACATTTAACCAAAATATCACTTTTCAAAATGTCCAAAACAAGTTGACATTTCTATCAAATGTATTCACTTTCTAAAAATATCTTTTCTATCTTAAAGTGCCTTTTACTAATCATAAAACGTCCTTGCCTTCTCAAAATGTTCAGACTCAAGGTCTAAAACTGAAACTGGTCCTCACAAAGACAGAAGTACAGGAACACACACACACACACACACTCACTCTCTGTTCCCAGGCCCAGACCAGGTTGCCTCGTTTCTTGCCAGAGCCATTTTCCTAATAATCCCCCCCGCCTGCCCTCACCCCCCCCCTTCCTTCTCCGCACTGCGTTTTCCTGCATCAGCATATCAAACTCACCCCGCCTTGATCCGCATCCCTCCCCAAACACCCCCGCCCACCCCCACCCCCACCCCCACCCTCCCAGTTGCCTTCCTCACCCCAATTATTCCCGGGACTTCAGCTTGGAGGGATTCTTTCACCCCCCCGCTCTGTTCTGTGGCCGGGCTCCTCGCTAACCTTCCCTCCGCTGCAGGCGGCGGCGTCCATTGTGTAATAAATACATGGAGGTATTCATGTAGCCGTCATCAGGATGAATGCTCCTCACAGGTAGCTTAAGGGAGGGGGGGTGAGGTATTCCTACCCTGGACGTACAGAGCTGCTAACAGAGGTCCAGTGGGAGCTTCTGAAGGGCTCGTCCTGGTGCAGCAGCTCAGACCACATGTGACCACACGCCTCTGCTCTCTGTCCGGACCACGCCGGCTTGTTTGATGAGGGGGAGTGAAGGAAAATCAGTAAAGTTAACAAGATCATTATTTCACCGTTTTACTTTGTTTATGTATTAAATATTTCCTACAATAAAGACATCATTTCTGTACATCTGCTCTGACCCAGAGACACCCGGACATGACCAGTGGTCAGACTAGTGCCAGTACTGTAAACACACTTTATAAATCCAGCCATTTACAGTCACCGTGTTGCATCTGTGCTCACTATTAAGCTCATTTATAAGCCTTATTTACCAGAGTTGTGTTGGTCTAATCCAGCTATAATCCAGAGTCCAAGTCAAAACAACGTTTCTATACAAACTATACATTGCAGGTCTCGATGTGAAGTCTTTCAGGCCTCTGAACTCTGAACACACACTGGTGGATTTAAAGCTGTTGTAAGTGATGCTGAGGTCAACCAGGGTTTTAATAGAAAGAGGTCCTGGAAGGAGTCTGTTTGTTTTCTAATATGTATTCTTCAGTTGAAACTTCTGTGAGTTAGAGCTGCTCAGAGAGGCAGTTTGGAGAGTTACAGTGGTCATTTTGTAAAGGAGACGCCTCGTGTGGAAGTGGCCCCGGCCCCTGCAGACAACGTTTGCATCTTCTCAGAAATGTGGCTGTGACACCGTAAAAGCCCTCGTCTGCTCAACCAGAGGAGTCTGAACGCCGCAGAAAATGAAGGAATTGGTCTCGGCTGTGGAGCCGTCCAGCCGGGCTATGAATCTGCCGCCGCGGGGCGCCGAGCTCCTGTCGTCCCCCGGTTCACAAACATAAATCCTGAGCGTTTTCTGGCTCAGTGCGAGACTCTGAGAAAACATGGAGGAGGAGGAGGAGGATCCAAAGCGTCTCTGTGGCCACAGATGAGTTTGCTGCTCATCTCGCAGCTCTGTTTTGATGTATGGTCCCATCTCTGTAATTTAAGTCATTAAGGAATAACTAACGACCCATGATAGCCAACACACACACACACACACACACACACACACACACACACACACACACACACACACACACACACGTGAGAACATGACTCGACACATTCAGACCAAAACAACATGCAGAAAGTCAATGAAACTCAGGATCTAATTTGTGCACCGAGCTAACATTGATTTGGTGATCTGCAGGCAAAAAGACGTCTAGACATCTAGTTAAAAGTGGACTGAACTGGATTAAAAAGTGGGTCTTTTAAGACTCTTCTAGGTTTCATACAGCTGGTGTTTGAACAGTCTTAACTGACTATACTTCAGTTAACAGCAGCTCCCACATACAAGTTGAAATATTTGTTTAAATGCTGTTTGCACAATATTAACATTCACTTTTCAAACTAATTCAGCAAAGTTTGAACGTGAAATCCATGCGTATGGGCAGCGCTCATCCAGAGTCCTAATGTGTGTGGCACCGAGTGCTCGAGATGTTCGTTACTGGAAGAAGATTAAAAATACAAACTCACCGAAGGGGGGGGGGGGGCTTTGCAGCAACCTGTCAGGAGGGGAAGAATCAGACATCAGGTGATTTCCATCTGCTTTAATCAAAACAACTCATTTAAATCAAAGGTGGGTCATCGTTTCTAAGTCCAAACTGGCAACATTTAGTTTAAATCGGGAAGTAATCTCATTACGCAGGTGACAAGACGTTCAAACCAGACATACAGGCACATTTCAGCCCTATGGATCAGGGCTAACGTTAGCATAGCATGAGCTGAGTGTGCATCTGTCACAGTAACACCAGTAATACTGCAAGTGTCCGGGTCAAACAGTACCAAACAGCCAAGTGTACATGCAGCACCGGCCTCTCACGGTGGGATGACTGTGTCCAGGAAGTGCTGCTTGATTGTGCGCGAGCTAACAAGTGGCTTCTTCTTCTCTCCCCTCTCATTGTATCTCCTCTCTCTTGTCCCTGTTGTTCTGTTCTTCACTTGTTGTTTGTGGAGCTTGGCTCGTTGCGATGCAGAGTGTGCTGGGGGCATACTCACATCAAGCAACAACATGGAAGATGTCGTGTGTGTGTGTGTGTGTGTGTGTGTGTGTGTGTGTGTGTGTGTGTGTGTGTGTGTGTGTGTGTGTGTGTGTGT